>JBBPMZ010000781.1:0-10632 GCA_038090575.1 Tylopilus cf. pernanus | reverse complement strand
GCTATTTCGAGTGATTCATCGTCAGGTCCATCTATGGTCCAGGGGGTACGCGACATGAAGCCATGGCGCGTCTCATGTTCTTGTTGGGGGTGACCTTGAATACTTTATTTGAGCCTGAAGCGTGTCAACCCATTTTTCAAACGTACCGAGAGGCAAGGTACAAAAATAATTGCAGTTTTCGCATCTGCAGGACGGTTAGGGAAAGAATATCCAAAGAGCAATCAGGATCTTACCTCGCTTGGCAAAGGTGAACTACTTTCTTGTCCAAACTATGATTATGAGGTCCCTTGTGCCGCATAGCTCCAGGCGGGATCAACTTGATACATTTTAATCGTTTCGCATCTGCAAAGGTCGGTCCTCAGACAACGTAGATGCGAGTAATTGCTTGAACAAACTTTGAGTGTACTTGATGGAAGTTCGAAAGGTAAATGAGCTGTCTTTCGTCAACTGGGAAACAAACCTTCGTGTACTGGAATATCTTGTTTCTACTAGTGAATGTCGCCTCAATGGAGTGCGGGGCTGTTTCGATTTCGCATATACCCGGTGCGGCACAAAGAGCAGTGCACAAATGTTCTTGTCTGGGGATCGCTAATTAGATGATAGATTCCTACCGCCCTCACGTCATACGTACCCACAAAGGTGAGTCGCACTCGAGTCAAGACCATGCATGTGGTCTTGGTCGGCGCACAAGCGTTTGCACAGCTGGCACTGAATAGTGCAAAAGCGAGCATCGCATTGATGAAGAGAATGGTCGGTATCGCTTCCAAGGTAGATTAGCATACGGACACCTATGTAATTGCACAACAAGCAAACACCTTGGGATTCGACACGTTCCAGGACACGAATAGACACTCTCGTCGACCAACCGCACATCAGATAGATCGCATGGCTACAGGTGTATGGGATGTCAGGGTCAACACTTAAAGACGTTCAAAAAAAGAAATCGCGCGGAGACGCATACCTTCCCACAAGCGTGGACAGGAGCCGCACAGAGATGTTCTTCTTCGGGATGATCGATGTCCTTCATTATCGTAGTAGTAAGTTACATGTCAGTCTCCTGATTGAACACACACCTTGGCACACACATCCTGGCACCCATGTCTTCCAGAAAATTTGCACGACTTTCCACACAAATGCTGATTCATAGCACATCTACAAACGAGATTAGAGTATGTAGCGCAAACCAATAAATTAGCTCTTACACGTGTTTCCCCGCATGACCAGCACTATTACAACACTCAGGCGTGATTATATTCGTGATTTAAATAGTCACAGACCTCATCGTACACGGCACATGCTCCGCCGCCTCGAGTTCCAAACAGAAGTCACATCCGTGCATGCATGCGTGGTCGGACTGGCAGTCGTGGGCACCCTCGTGTACCCGACTTCGTATGCACCGCAGCTGACACTCCCGACATACCAACCCACACAGTTGCACATTCCCGCGCAAATCCACGATTGAATTCTCAAAGTGGCGCTTCAATTCGTCAATACTCGCGTGACTGGTGGTGCCCGCTCCCTGGAAGCGAGACAAGTTTTGGTCCAGCCATCCGCGAACGTGGGCGACCCGCAGGTCCACAATTCTGTCCAGATGCTGGGTCAAACCTGTCATCCATTCTTCCTCGGGGATGAGTTGGCGAGATTCATGGCTTTCCCAGGCGGTTCGTAGGACAGTCAACATTCGGTCGCGCGAAACAGCTTGATCTCTACCGCTACCGAGGAAGAGCTGGTAGGGTGTGTCCCCCATGTCGATAGGTATGTCTGAATCTAGGTTCTTTATCGGGGAAGTCAGTGGCACAATCAACAAACAACAGATAGCGAGATCAGTCACCTTCAGTGGCTCACGCTCTGGGTGAACCTCCGCATACCCAAATGCAAGCGCGTTACCGAGGAGGGTCGAAATCAATTGTGCCCGGTGAGCTGCCATAGTTTCTGGACAAAAATTTGTTATCATCTAACCACGCGACATGCTTATGAACTTACGAGACATAGCACCCCAATCGTTCGCCTAACAAATTTACAAATGAGCGAGATGATATACGACACTTCTCGAGGAACTACACTCGCCTTTAACTTGGCCATTAAGCTTTTCATTAAGTGCAAAAACTCTCCCGCCGATCGATGAGTGATCACTTGTTGATCGAGCCTTTTCTTCACCGCAGGAAATAGCTTGTAAAACTCCTTTGATTCGATGACAGGCCTGTATGAAAAAAGTTGTAAACTACGTGATATTCTTGGTTGTGTGAACCAGCTCAAAGCTTACCATGGAATGATATTCAGTTTTCCAGCATGAAGGCGAGATATGAAGTTGGTTTCTTGCTCGTCTTGCACGATCCGCTGGAGCTTGAGAGAAAACCTAGAAACGAATAATGACAATCGTGAAGAGCTTGACATGAGGAAACCACGTACTCCTTCGCAATCTCGGCTTTGTCCGAGTCGACGGCATCCTGTGCACATAGTTTCAAAAAGAGAGCACATACTTCAATGCAAAGGAAACCGAATCGAAGTGTGGTAGATGTACCTTGATAATAATAACCAAGGTAGACTGGAACAACGATGGGTTCGCCTTTGGGTCAAGCACAGTAGAACTCGATTGGAACGACTGGAAGAGGCCAGTAATGTCTCGACTCAGCGCGAAGTTGTTTTGGAACAAGACCTAAAGTACGATGCATCGGCCGTCAATATATCTTCCTGGTTTGAACCAGCGCTTACCAGGTTGGAAATTGCAGTATTGAAGAGGACAAGCAACGTGTCTTCCTGAGTAGATCTCTCAATACTGTGCACACCTGGAATGAAGAATGGGTATATTGAAGTGAGCAAGTGTAGATGTGGTACGGGACAGACCAAAGTCGAGCGCAACGAGTAATGCGTCCTTTGTCAGCGTCACAGACATCCACACGCCATCCATTGTCCGCATCGCCGATCCAGTAAACGACGTATCGACGAGGTGGTTTAATGCGAAGCTCTTCCCGACAGACCGCTCGCCCATCGCGGACACCACCCGAACAGGCTATGATCAATGCATTTAGCGAAATTTTTTTTTGGAAAGATCAGTAGCAACACGCGCCTTGGATGCCATGTATGACTGGAACAATGACTCGTACCACCCAAATGACAGGCTATCCACGATGCGGTTGACGTCCGCACCTAGCAGCGATCTCTCCAGTGCCGGTGAATACACCCCGTCCTTGAGTGGCACAAACCAGTTATCCCTGGCCAGCGCGAGGTGGATAGGAATCAAGCATAGGAAGTCGACAAGCCATTCGCCTGCACGGTAAGTTGAAACGTTCCACCCACGACTCTGCGCGGTGTTCGACTGCATTCCACTCCCGCACAATTCAGCAGCAAACACAGAAAACGACGCCGCCGAGACCTTAATGGACTTGAGGATATCCCCGGTCGGCTTCTTCGTCGCCCTCTCAAAGGCAGAGATCATCTTCGCAAAGTGGGTTGCGTACCGCAGATAATCACGATCCGTCACGAACACCAGCGCCCGTGGGCTACGAAGACTCGACGAGGAAATCGTTTCGCGTTGCACTGCTGGCACGACCGGGAAATGCGTCCAGACATCGGCGTGACAGTCGATAAGACAATTATGCGCAATCAGATTTCCTGCCCCTGCCCCGTGTCGCGCAGACGAACCCCGCATATCCTTTTGCTTGAAAGTAAACTCGGTGATTTTGCGAGTAATGTCCAGCGCGTGCGATCGACATGCATGCGCCTCAAAGTCAAGCACGACAATATGCACCGCTGACCGGTTAATCAACGAGGTGACAACTGGACCGTTTTCAATAGCGAGAGAAGCTATGTCAAGCTTTGTTCCCTCAGAGGAGCCAAAGGTGCTCCAGTAATACGCTGTTATTGTCAAATCGTTTTCTTGGACTTGCATAACCAACAGACAAGCACCGTCAGGTGTCGAGCTCACGCTATGAGGTATCTGCTCGAGCTGCAGTGTAGCGGGCCTAGGAATCCCATCCTTCATCAGTAAAACCCGTATAACAAGGAAAGAAAAGTATGTACCGAAACTGGAGAGTCACCAGAGAAAACACCCTCGCCTGAGCTTGTGAATCCACAAGCACCAATTCTTCGCTCCCGCTCACAAAGCATGTATGACGAATGGACACAGCGTCATTGTACCAAATGCGTAAGTTGATTGCACTCCCCGAAGCCTGGAAAGATCCGTGAGAATCCTCAAACACAAAAACGTGCAGTTGGAGCTGTTAGCCAACGATCATAACCTCAGTTGCAGAGCTATACGATGGAAGAAAGTACGGACCTTGTCAGGTGACGATGACACGACTGCCAAAATCTTCTTTGATTCGTCGTACGCTAGTAAGAAATCCTGGCCGATCTTTTCGCGGTTGAGAGCCTTTCCACGTCCGCGTGCGATTGTATTGGATATTGCCGCCAGCCGATCGAGATAGACCATCAAGTTCCCGGTACGATCAGCGATGACCAACATCAATCTTTCTTCCTCGAGCAACTGTGCTCGTCTTTTAGACACAACGTCGAGGTTAAAGTAAGGTATCTATGACATAGCTGGGACGTACATCACCGAGTGACCGAATGGCAACGTAAATGTATGCTGGTACTTGAACCGCGGCGATAGGATCGCACTTGGATTTAGTTGCAACTCGTGTTGATCTTGAGTTGTCAAGTTCATTAGATGTACCGTGTGCATCACCACCGGATCTTGCTTCGATGACCGTACACCCGAGACTGAATACGATATTGTATGCCGTTGACGCTCTTCTCGGACTCCCTCAATGTAAAAGGTATGGCTACAGTAATAAGATCGGCATCGGACTGCGGTCACCAATCGAGAAAGGGAAGAACACGCACAGGGATTCCGCATGCGCAGCCAGACCATTCAGGCGCTTAATTAGGTTCGTTCTCAGCTCGTTCTGCTCTTCCTTCACCCTCATCTCATAACGATCCCTGATGCTCCCCTTGCAGTCATCCTCCCTTGTCTTGTGAACTGCTAGCGTTAGCTTCTTTACCATTTTAGGGATCGCTTCCTGCAGGTGCTCGTACACTTGTTGTTTTGCTTTATCCGCTAACTCCTTGAACAGCGGAAACTGTTGCGAGTATTGCTCCACATCTTGGTCCAAGTAACTCCAAAATTGCTCGTGGCTGATCCTTGATGCTGCAACTTTCGCTCTGTGGTGAAGACTCTCGAAGTCGATTTCCATGTCGCTCGCCCCTAGCGAATATGCGTCTGTCCTGGACCGGACAGTGGACAAGCTCCAGGTATGCTTAGCGCCCCCCGCACCGTCCTTCATACTTGTTTTGGCTTGCTCCACATTGCCTTCCAAGACCGACTGTAATACACGAACTCGTGCTTGTTCGTTCAGCTTCACGTTCAGCTCTTTCAAAAGCACCTCGAACGACTTGAACAAACAAATGTACCCCTTGGCGACTCGAATATCTTGATTAGAAAGGTATCGTAAGGACTTGAGCTGACGAGTAATCTCGCCGCTTGCTTTCGGATAGGAGTTTAGCAGCTCAGAGAGCGGCTCTGATATGGCAAATATAAATAAACGCTGGCATTAATAGTGGTAAAATTTAGGTACCAGGATTGTTGGAATGGGTCTCATGCTCTCCCTGAAAAGTAAATAACCCACGATCAATGAATCTGAAAAATCCCAGGAGGAAGAAGTAAGAATCCAATGCATTTTCAAAGACACGCCCTACTCACGGATAGATTCTAGACACCTCGTCTAGAGTTACTTTGTATACCAGGCTTTGGAGTGCCGGAGGCGCTTGCTGCAACTTTATAGACATCTCCTCCTCAGTCTCCTTCTTCATGTTCGAGTCCGATATGCTTCGCAGGGTAATGGCCTCATGGTTCCATTCCCTGCATTCATCTGGAAAGCGCTTCTGCAGTCCACAGCGAATCAAGATGTCTAAAGCCTCCGAGTCCAACTGCTCGTTAAAGCGCAAACGGTCGGATCCTCTGGAGGCAGGTGGACATCAGATACAGGAAATCATGAAAGAAAATACCCACAGATGACCCTCGAATTGCAAGCGTGAAATAGAGCGCCATCTAAATGCCTCGTGAGAGACTCTGGAATCTCGATACTCCACTGTCATGAACCCTTGTAAGGTTTCTCCGAAAAGTAGATATGGTAGTTTAGGTGCGAGTCTTGTCTGATTCGCGTTTTCGGGGTGTGTATCCGGAAATGAGATCACGTTTGAGACAGCCTATGATATTTCTGAGCAAAGACGACATCAAACGCAACCCAGAATGAACCAACTTTGAAGCCTTTGCGGACCGTTACGGAATCTTCCTGCTCGTTGGTCTGTGCAACTTCAAATGTAAACATCCAGTCCGACTCATCCTGGTCAATCCCAAGTATATCGTCATCGTCATTGTTTTCGTCATCTTGTTCACTCCACTGGATCGACGCGGCATGTTCAGGTGAGATCAGAGACACGATCTGATCACACATCTTTGTCAGGTATCTGTACCAGATATATCAAGTCAGTGGCGTTCTCGAGTAAGATGGGCACAGCGAACCTCATAAACATGATGCGATTGCGACGAACAGAGGACACTGCAGAGTCGTCCCAGGTTGTTTTCTCAGGCCAATAAACAACAAAGATCTGATGGGACCCAGTTTGCTCAGGCGTTGCGATGATATACAGGCCCGAACGAAGGGTTGGCTGCGCGCGCAGTTGAGTTTCAGAATCGACGAGAAGCTGAGCAGCACTGTAAAGATAGAATGTCAAAATGACGAGTCAATAATGAGCGATGTACGACGTACGTGGCATCATCAATGGCGCCTAGTTGTGACAGAAATCTGATAATTTGCTCTTTGCTGCCGTAGACACCGATGGGTTTGATGGCATAATTGTCGAGGGCCTTGAAATTGACCTTCGTCATGGACGCATACGCGCCAGGCGAAACAGTGTTTATGAATGCCCCAAGCGAGTCTTGGGAGATGATGATCTTGTCAACTGACACCGTATCCAGTATTAGAGCACGGGTTCGCTGACACCGTGACATTGGATTGAGATACTCACCGAGACCACCACTTCCCTGTTCTGATATAAGGTCGAGAACGCGATACATGCCTTTAATAGAATAAGACAAGTCCAATTCGTCATGTTGAGTGTCGATACCCATCTACCAACCCAAGCACGACTTAGAGTTTTCAGCGGGAATCGGATTGAATCAACATACCCAACCCCCCACCAAGGGCTCTCCGTCGGCGGAAGGGTAGGCCTTTGCTTGGGAATTATTGCTCGAAAAAATGTTGGTGGACTTAAAGGGGTTGCGAGCCATGGTGAGCTATGTACTATCAATCCTGTAGCACCTTCAGAAGGGATCTTAAAAGAGGGTCACCACGAGGCAGGGGTAATGAATGAGGCCATGGCCCAAGGCTAGAGACCAATCCCTTACCGGGCGACGACGATCGCCCAAGTTGAACAGAGTCCCTCTTGCGATACTCTGGTGGAAACAATATCATTGTGATAGAGATGGTCTTTGTGGTTCCTCACTGAATGGGGTTCGATCATGTATTTACATACTAATAGTAAGCCTCAAACCAGAGTGAAAGCAAGCAACCAGTACTTGCCTATCATGTTGCTCATGCGGAAAACTGAGCTCCGACTGAACCTTCAAATTATGGATTTATACGCCATCCGCTGATAGGCCTAGGGAAGTATAGTTCGGTCTCAAGGAAGCATCATTGAAACCTTACGCCACTTCCCTGTGCAAACAGGGTTCTATGCTTACCGAGATCACGAGGTCGCATAGAATAGGCTTAGTCCGACTCGGACTTAGGACCTTGCAGTGTTCGACATTCAGGTTACACGTCCGACTCACCAGCAGTCATGACCTCGTCCGAGGCTGGCTCCAGTCGCACCATGCACGCAGTCTCACACCTGAGGCTACCTCAGGTCCGAGCGAGGCTTTGGTACACATGACCCCCGGGTCCCTCGCCCTGTCATGTTCTCTTATGATGTGCGCCCACGCTGATGCGCACTTCACGCGCTTCCCTGCGCTTAACCCCTTCCTCCCTGACATCGCCTCAGGTCCGAGTGAATATACCGTGCACCCTGCCCCTCTCTGATGCACCTGCACAGCCGGTGCCAATCATCATGCCATGGGCAGTTACACGCCCGATCCACCTGGCCAAGGCCCCCAGGCCTCAGTTAGCCCAGCTTGGCCCCTTTCACTTCCCTCCTACTTCCCGGGTATGCCGCCTCGCGGCCCGCGTCGTCGGTCGCTCCGAATACTTGAGGAGCAGCTCACGCATACCCGGCACCTTGGGCTCTGTTCTGGGTGGAGGAGCGCTCTGCGCTCTTGCCCGACCTTGCCCTCCGCCTCTCCACCTCCCCTCCCCTCCCCTAACCTCACAGCTCAGGGAGCGACGTCCAAAGACTGTGCCTCTGCTCAACAGCACTTGCAGCCCTCGGATGCTGCTTCTCCTCTCGCTTTCTTGCACAACCCACCACTCCTAGTCGCGCACCTTTGCTCCCCCTCTCACTCGCCCGTTGCGTTCTGCTCTAGAATATCCACCCTGCAACTCGGCTCCCCTGTTGCGGCAGTGCTTTGGGTCGGAAGCCCTGCGTGGGCTTCGCCCTCTCATCTCGCCCTCCCTTCTCTCAGCTACGAAAGTGATCGGAATGTACGGAACCTATTTTGGGGTCTACCTGCTTTCAACCTCGAATAAGGGTAATGATGGTCGCAAAGAATATGGTCTGCACTTCCACGGCCCTCACTGCATCCTGGATGGGGGTCCTATACTGTATGAGCTGAACATGATGTGTGAATGCATGTTCGGTAAGAGTATGGAGGTCCCAATCATACCCTCAGAAGAGTGGAAGACTTCCGGTCGACCCGATTACCGCGACAGGAGGATCACTGCCGATCGAAGAATGGGAAACGTCCGGAAGGGAACTCTTGCAGTATGTCACCGAGCAGAAGGAACAGACCACGGTAAGCTTCATCCGGAGTCATTTTGTATCCCTTGCATTTTCTGCGACTTATTAGCGAGAGTAATGACACGTGCAATTCTCTAGTCTCATATCCGCCTACCACCATCCCACACACTGGACACTTCTAAATCACTCGTGCCATGACCTTATCCGAGGTGGAGATGGTCGAAATCGTTGCATGGGTCAAGAACCTAGGTGTTTCCCCTACGGCCTTGTTCTATGCTGCAAGCGTATTGGCGCAATACGAGATTAACCCGATCGTTGAAGCGGGAAACGAGGTCGACTTTGCTTACGAGCTGACAAGGTACGCAATACTTCTCTAGATACTGTGATTCCTTTTACCTTTTGTCTTCAGTATCTCTCTTGAACCTTGGACAAAACCACCCGTTGATCCTAGTAGGAAACATATCATAGCCTACACTACTACGGTTACACTGCTTTTCGATGGCTTGGCCGTTGAGTGAACATGCTGAGAAGGGAAAGCTGGTCCTGACAGCGAAAGTGGTGCAAGAACGACTTGACAAATATCTCGCCAATCCTTGCCTCCCTCATTTGGCGGCCGTGACTGCAACCATGCCGCTCACCAAGGAAGAGACCGCCCGGACCCCTGGCAGTGTAGGGTGGTCAACATGGGTGTGTTGGAAAACAGGATTACTTAAGACAGACCACAGGTCGGTCTCCGTCGAGGGTGTCGGTTTCGGCACGCGACGGGGAACCTTGGTGTAAGACATCTTACCACTACTGTTACTACTTCTCATTGTCTTCATTCTTCTTTATGCCAGAGGTATCTGTGTGTGGACGATGCACTCCAAGCTGCACTTTTATATTCGAGTGAGTAATCCCTCAGTCAATCCTTTCGTGTTCTGTACGTTCCCACCTGTTGTGACGTCAGGGTGCTGCCGCATGGGAAGAGGGGTTTTTGCAAACATTATTGGGGGAGACGGTGAGGATCGGGTCGCTCATCGTAGAAGAACCACTTGGAGAACTCTGAGGTCTATTGTCGCTCCAGAGCCTCGAGAGTAGTTCAAATCGTCAATGTATTCGTATGAGTGTGTTGATACTCGATATTATTTCTTGGAACTTCAGCCATGGCTCGTCTAGAAGGACATCGGATTTTGGAACACCATGACCTTGTCGTTTGTCGGTGCAGATTTCAAGGCCGCACGCCCCCCTGCAGACATCTTGCTCGTGGTCGCTGTGACGCACTCCCATGTCGCTTCTGTCCTTCACAATGTCTAGGTCCATATGATCAGAACGATGTTTTTTTTTTGTGGGGCCAGCCGCACATCGAACAGCGCCATGAATTTTCACGACTAATGTACAAGACACGACCACTGATCTTACACACAGCTTTAAATACGGGACCAAGCCATCCTAATGCATCAGTGCCCCTCTTGGCTTTCGTAAAGACTCTGCAATGCCAAGGAATGTTTCCGCGAGTTGGACCTACGGCAGAATCCATCAGAGAACGAACGTAAGCTCGAAATATGACGGGATACATACCGTATCGAGTGCCTGCGTGTACGACGAAAGGATGGTTGCAGCAGCTGGCGCCAGCGGATCTCTCGGTGCGTTATTCTGCGCGTCACGCGCAATGTCGGCCATGCGACGTAGGTACGTTGAAGAAGCGTCCGGTCCGAACGACACGGCATGGAATGACACCGCTTTTCTGTGGTCAGAAAAGAA
>JBBPMZ010000780.1:0-10633 GCA_038090575.1 Tylopilus cf. pernanus | reverse complement strand
CTGCAGGAGTGTGATAAGCATATGCCATGTCCCCCATGGCTGATCTTGACAAGGTCATGAAGATATCATGAAGATAATCAATGATACTTTATAAACTGAATGATATTAAATTGTAGATACTAGATAAACATTGATTAGTGAGTGTCTTTGTCTGGAATTCTGAGACTAAATGATACATAGTACCTGGAGATATCTTCACTTCCCCAATTTCCTGATGTACTGATTGGTCCGATCTCATGACCACGCAGGGCAGGAAGTCAGCCCTAGACATCAATTTTTTCTTCAATAGGGAAGAGGGAGGGTCGTTTTGCAAGTTCTGCAAGTAAGTTCAGATGTGTGCCGGCTATGATCTCTATTGACTCGGACTCAGGCTGGGATAAGCCACCGATACGGTCCCAGTACGTCGACATCTACTATGCGCAGTCATTTTGATGCGCACCTGAAACTGTACCTAGAACAGGTGGACCTGGGTAACTGGTCGGTTGTTGCCAAGTTCGCCAAGCTTGCTTTTGCTGCAGGCTACACGTGGAAGACATTGAAGGAAGTAGTCTCTCAGCCTGGCATCGACATCATGATTTACTGTCTTCCACCTGCTCCCCCCAAGGACTCCTTGGACAACCCACAGAAGCAAGCATTGGGCATTGAGCTTCCTGAGTTCTCTGGCGAAAGACTTCATGAGTATATAGTCTGGTTTCTGGTCGCTGAGGACTTGGTGCGTTGCACCAGATTTTGCTCATTGTGGGCATGCTTCAGGTGATCAACAAGGTCAAATCTCCATATTTTCGTGACCTTCTGCTCTTTGTGAGCTCCTGCACTGGCACACTGAAGGATTCCCACCTCCCTCATCGCACGAAGACCCGAGAGCTTATTCTGAAGTCCTTTGGGTCGACTTTCACTGCTTTGAAAACTGATCTCAAGGTACGTACCCAGTGTTTTTCTCTTTTTGTGAAGTCATCTGACATGCCACGACATCATTAGGCATCCCTTGGAGAAATATCAATCATGGCCGATGTTTGGTTGAGCAACTGGCTTGATCCCTACCTCGCCGTTATGGCACATTGGATTGGACACGACCCCGAGGCTGGATCTCACAAATTGCATTTCAGGTTTGCACTCATTGGCTTTCACCATATCCCAGGAAGTCACACAGGTACCGCACTTGCTCAAGCCCTGTTACATGTGATCGATCGTACAGGAATCTCTGTCGAGAAGGTATGATTCAGCTCTCACCTTGGCATATCAAGTGACTCAAGCCATGCCTCTCATTGTCAGATTGGTCATTTTACCCTGGACAATGCTGCGAATAACGATACTGCCATGACTGAACTTTCCAGGATCTTGCGTGAAGAGCGAGAATTCACTTTCGACCCTGTCGACCGTTGGATACGCTGTTTACCGCACGTTTACAACATCTGTGTCCAACATATTCTCACAGACTACACTCATGCCGATTTCGAGGACTGCCCACAGACCTGGAAGAATGCACTGGGAACTGTGATCGACAGGAATGCATACGTGAGAAGTGTTCACAATCACCCAATTAGCCGTGGGAGGGATATTGTATGCACCATTACCAACTCAAGTCTGCGCCAGCTCCAATTCAAGCAAGCGATCAAGGCTGAAAACGTGCAAGAGTGGTCTGTTGATGAAGCTCGTCGACCTACCACCATACCTGAACTTGAGCTGCTCCTGGATGTCAAAACGCATTGGGATTCAACATACCATATGATCAATTGCTTGAGAACGCTTCGCCCGGTGAGTTCCCTTTACCTCGTACATTTGAGCCTCATGTATGACGATCGTTACCTGTTAGGCAATTACTCAATATCTGAACACTCCTCGCAATGTCACTCTCGTGGAGCATCCATTGCAATCTATGGACTGGGAAGTGTTGCAGGACCTTGAGGTTCTTTTAGAGGTGAGTATTCGTGTGGTTTCCGACTCGCCAGTATATGAGAAAGTAAGACTCGTTACTCGTAGATTCCTTGTCTCGCTCAAAAGGCCATGTGTGGGGAAACCACCCCACTCCTCGGCGGTGCCGTGCCATCATTTGAAGCATTCATGGCAAAATGGGAACGGCTCTGCAATCAGCCGAATGTCCCCCAACTTCGACCACTCATCGCTACTGGACTTCGTTGGGCTCAAACCTATTACGATTGACTTTCTCACAGCAAGGCCTATCTCTTTGCAATGTGTAAGTCTCTTCCGTGTCTCAGCACTCGTATGTTAAACTGATCTTTGATGGACTAGTTGTTGATCCATGCATCCGTCTTTTCTGGGTCAAGAAACATTGGGAAACGGAGATGATTGTTACCGCAAAAGCAGCCATCCGCCAGAAGGTAAACACGAGATGGACCCATCGATGAGCAATGCTAACATACCAGTAGATGGAAGAATACACTGCCAAGTTCCCCATCTCCACTCCTGCAGAACCCACAGATACCGCGGATCTCGACCAACCCTGTGCTTTCACTACACTTGGTGCAAAATACGGCCTAGTTGACATGGACATTGGGACCAACGAGCGAGTCGAACAGTCTATTGATCAGGAGTACAACGTGTATATCACATCCAATCCTGCTCACATCCACACAGACCTGTTGGGGTTTTGGGAGGTGGAGCATAATCGCTACCCAACGATCTTCAGGATGGCGATGGACTACCTTCCAATCCAACCATCTGCTGTCCCATGTGAATGTGCGTTCTCCTCCAGCAGCCTTACTGATACGAAGCTCTGTAACCGCATAAGTCCTATCCTTATGGAGGCTCTGCAGATTCTCAAATTCTCATTGGTGAAAGGACAGGAGATGCTACCACGTAATGGGAACGGCAAGATGCTTGAAGAGGTGATTCCAATGCAGGGATCTGACGAGATTGACTGAGTAATCAGAGAGATTGCGGAGGAGGAAGGTGAAGCGCTGCCCCAAGACGTCCGGGATTCTTAATTTTGTCAACTGTATTCACACTTTTTCAATAAAGTTTCACATTTCATTTTTTTGATGAGCATAGCACGTGATTACTGTCAGCCACATCTGCTTTCTGTCTGCAGCCGCATACTTGCTCATTCCATCACCGTCATTGTCCTTCAACACTTCAGTCTCTAGGCTGCCCAGTCACTCGCAACCACCGCGTTCAGGTTCATATGATGGTAGCGTGCACCTCTTCTCTCCTGCCCCGCCCTACGACTCACCTCCTTGTTGTCTCCCTTTATCACCACCTCCCTCGGTCCAATGCACCAGCCACCAACTCCCCCTGCTCCCGGGGGACTCAACAATGTCACATACGATGGATCTTCACATGTCTTGGCTCCATCATAGTTGCTGGTCCTTTTGTCTCGCACAACTGTACAAGACTGATGCTCAAACTAGTGTTGGGCCTGGCTTAGAATCTTCACTGGAGGCAAGATGTTGAACCGACATGCTCACCCTCAGCTTTCAGTGGTCACCCAGTCAGATTTTTTGATGCTTGCTCATCAGCATTCCTAACATCTGTTGTAAGTATGCCATTGATCCGGCCTTGTTCCCTGCTAATGTTTCAATTTCGACGATGCAGCGCAACAGTGTGCCACCACCACAATGACAGAGTGGCGTCACACTGGCAGACCCACAGTTGAAGGTGGGGGCGTGCTGCCATCGTCACAACGATGTTGAAGAGAACAACGACAACTCAACACCCTGCCACCACCACCACCGGAGCGGCAATGACAAGAGCGGGTAGGATGTACAACATACCACTCCCACATCGACGTCGACGAGGCCATCACAACGTCACTGTCACGATGACGACGAGAAGGTCAACGGCAACATGACAGACGTACCACCACCATCTCTGGGATGACAATGAAGGCGGGTGGCCTAGGGTGGGATGTACTACCACCATATCAATAACGTCAGCAACGAAGACGAAGATGCACCACCAGCATTGCGATGACATTGAAGGGGTCAGTAGCAACGCAACAGCGTGCTGCCAGAACAACGAAAACGGTCTCACTGGCAGCAGTGGCGATGTGCTACTAGCATCATGACTATGAGAGGGCCATGTATCAGCATGCTGCTGCCACCACATCAACGACAGGTCATCACATCATGCCACCATCTGAGCTCGTGCATTCCTTACGGTTCTGATAACATGACATGGCATATTGATAATAGAATGCGAGTTGGCAGTTATCCAGAGGATCCTGGCCTTTGTAGTCACATCTCATTTATTGTACTATGTCATGTCAACTAGTAAATAAGTCACATACTAACTCAGTGATTACCTTGCGGTTAACCGGTTTAAGTCGGCTATTACAGGCTAACTGGATTAGCCAAGCCAGCGGCTTAGGTGAGATGTGACTTCACTATGTTATGGTTAGCTGACAGTTGACTTCGGCTAAAGTTGACTAAAGCTGCAAGCTGTGGCAACACTAATAACCACTTGCAATATACATTTTGAGTATTTTAGAGTATCAGCAACAAAACTGATGCAATGAGTACCCCTCACCAATTTCAAAATATTGCCTGATATAGTAAGAATTACATAATAAACCCATATACCATCTGAAGGCCCTTGATCATGGCTTTCCAATGGTATCTAGGTTTGGGGGTCTGGCATCAACAGGGCTCTCAATAATTGTGCTTCAATCAAAATGATACAAACATTGCATCAGTTTTGTTGCTCACTGTATACTGACCTGGATTCACTTATATCAATTCACCATGTGAGTTTCATGCTTTCTAGTAGTAAGATCAAATATTCTATACACTCCTGGCTACATATAATTCCTATAGTGGGAGACATGGGGATCCATTCCTGATGAGGTATAAGCATTTCCGGGTCACTTGTCATTTTGACTGAGTGGTATACTGACCCAGATTTACTTATATCAATTCATCAAGTGACTTTCATGATTTCTATATAAGAAATGAAGTGTTCTACATACTCCTGGATACATTTAATCTCTATAATGTGTAATGTAAAAATAAGTTCTGTGTGAGAAATGAGCATTTCTGGGTTGCATGTCAGTTTTTGACATTGAAATATTGATTTTGAGTGATATATGGGCCAAATAAATTCCAAAAAATATGGAAAAATTACCAAATATTCCCCTGAATGGTAGTATAGATAGAGGGTGGCTGTGCACTGGTTGTGACCAGTTGCAACCAGTCTTTTACCAGTTGCCTGACTTCTTCCAAAACCAGGCAACTGCAACTGGACTGGTAAAGACTGGTTGTGCACAACTGACATCAGTCCAGTTGCAATCAGTTGTGGTCCAGTCCAGTTGCCAGTTGTGCTACTAGTCTGCAACTGGACTTTGAAACACTATGTAATCTATCAGTATTTTAATCTGATCAAGCAGCAATACTAGAATTCCCATGCTCATTGGCAATCTCCAAAAACTGCTGAGTGTCCCTCCACATATGCTGAAACTTTCCCTTGAGGCCAAGTATCAAGGCCTGTTGTTCAGTGTATGCTGTTAACCCTTCTGCCAGCTTGAGGTTATCAACAACACATGTGGTTGCTTTTGCAGTCCACCAATCTGCATGCCACTGCAGGAACTGGAGGACTCTCTGCTGCTTTTCAAATAGCAGCACTACTTCTTCAGACCACCAGTTTGCACATGCCTGTGTCCAACACCATTCAATTCAGAGTGCTGTGGATAAATTAATTAGAACTTCTATGTTGATCTTCCACACATTCTCACCTTCCTGCACACTGGCATCAGTGTCATCCTCAGCCACACCCTTGGAGTACTCACAAACTAACCATATCTACAACAATCTCCTCTGGCCCTTGCTGCGAGCACTATTAGTGCTGTCTATCATGGAACAAATATCTTCATCTGCAAGTGGTCAAAGGTAATTTTTCCATCCTACCTTCTCCAAAAAGTCTCCAAGGACGACAAGAGCATAGTGCACTGTCCAATATTTCTGCACACTAGCTTTTATCTTGACTTTGACACTTTTCAAACAATTTCTTGCACATGTGTCTGCACCCTGTCCTTATAAGAAGCAATCTTTGAATCTGAGCATATAGGCCCTTGACTGTAGTGCTTTTCACAACTCATTCAAAGCATTGTGCACCTGATCTTGTCAAAGCTTCCATTTGATCTGCTCCAAGGTTTCATTGCAGTGCACATGTTGGGCAATTGAAGATGGCAACAAGAGAGGGAAATATTGGGGGCACAACTGAATGGATTGAGTAAGATCTCCTACCGCATATTGTAGACTGGTGACTCCTGGTACAAAAAGGGTTTGTATCTTGACCCATGCATTGATCTGCCAAATAAGTGCATTGATTCATTGTTGGAGTTGTGCCTTCTGTTTATCAGTGGCATGTTGTCTGAGCCTTTTGGTTTCAGCCACAAGGTGTTGTCTAGGGAAATTGGAATCCTGATCAGCATGTTACAGGGATATATCACTAAATAAGGTTTACTGCTGATCCTCTAGCTCAATGCCTGTATCGATGAGAATGCTTGAAGTGAGCTCTGCATGCAACAGAGGCTGTGTCAACTGACTAGCAGCCATTGCATCTTCCTGGGCCAGCTGCAGGTGAATACTGCCCTGAGTAATTTCTTCAAGCTGTTCTGAGCTGTATGTCAAGTGTATATCAACTGAATGAATGTACCTTGTGCCTTTACTTCAAATGGATTTGACACAGTTAGATTAAATTCCCACTCTTGAACACTGCATTCCCATGTAGACATCAGATCCGGATATTTCATGCAGAGCGACTGAGATTGTTCTACAAAGTCTTCATAGTGATCATTTTATTTCAAAACAGCCTCTTGTATTTTGGATAGAATGGTACTTCCTGCAAGTTCATAAATAAGATGTTAATTGGATTCCCAGTAAGATGTACCTAAACTAATCACTTTCTTCCAATTCCAGTCTCTGAAATGGTCATCAATTGTATCACACCAGACCTGGGTCCCATTTCTTTCATGCTAGAAGCAGCAGGATTGATGTCAGCCCACCCCTGTTCTGGAGCTTCACCATCCATTCTGCCAACACTCCAAACAAGGTTAAATGAAAATAGCCATTGACATTCTGTGACATGAATGGGAAGATGGAATTTTGGTACCAAGAAGGTGATGTTCTTGCATGTCAGATTGATGTGCCATGCCTCAGGAACTCATGCCATCCTGTTCCACAAATTTTTGTACCATTGACATGCTATGTCATATGAAATTTTGAGCATGAGCAAGAGAGCAAAGATACACAGCACAGAGAACACCAGATAATCCATATTAATATATGTATCTATATGAGCATACTAGAATCAGAATGACCATAAACCATATTGTCATGACCACTTACTTTTCCCCTTTCTGTAGATGATCTCTGACATTGCAAGGAAGCTTGAAGCTGTGTTGCACATAGTCAATGGTTCTGACACCAGTTGCAGTGAGTCCTGCTGATGACTTGGTGTCTGCCATATTTACTGCACTATGACTAGAGCAACTAGTACTTTTCTAGAAATGGGACATGATTAGTATGATTGTATGGAGTGAATTGGAAACATACTGGCTGCAGCTCATTGAGGAACCTGCTGAGATAAGATTTGTATCCCATTTCTTCTACAAAATAAGCCCATCCACGACTCAATCCAGGATCAGCTATGTCACTGGACACTGCCTTTTGCTTTATCTGGAAATTGGCATCTATTGCGATAAAAAGTGTATACAACCATCTGGATGCAGACGAAAGAAATTAGACATTAAAAAAATCACATTCATACTAGAATGCTCACCACTTCTCCATTGGTGTGTCCATCCATCCTGAGGCTAAGTTGATCCCAGAATGAGAATATGCTGGGCAGAGTACTGCACACTCTCCCTCCTGTGTAGCTTTTACTCCACTGTTGTCATGTCCATGGCCTGACCATTTCAGCATTTTAAGGTGATGCCATTCTCTGACAACCCATAAGAATTGATCATAGTAATCCTGACAAGCAGTAAGAATGAGACAACTTGAGTGAGCCATTAGACATACTTTCATATCTCCAAGGCCAGTATTGTCTGATAGGTGTACATACCAATGTCTTGTAAAACTCATAAGCAGATACCTTCAACTCAAATGAAAGGAGGTGGAATAACTCAAGGACACTGAAGGATACAGCAGTGCCATGTGAGGTTTGTCAGAACTTGCAGGGAACCATTCCATGCAGAGGAGCTGATGAGCTGGTCTCTCTGCTCACTCACAGCCACAGAAGTCAACTGCAATGGAGTGAACACCATTATTGTGAATAATGACAAAGTCATCCTTCACAGCTGGTATTGGATGATAACATTGGTTTCCAGGTACATAGATGACCAAGCTGGACTCTTTGGCCAAGGTCCTTCAAACTTGTCTTCTCAAAACATTTCTCTTTCCAAACCTGCCATCAATTAGCACATATTCAAAAGACAGCATTGGATGATCCTACCTTCACATGGTGTAAGGGTGTCATCTGGTGTCTCTGGACCATACAAGCTCTGCACAGCATCTCAGTGCTAAGACAATTGGAGCACCATAGTACCAATCCAGGTGTTGCATTGCAAAGAAAACAAAGTGCACCACTCCTGCACCTTCCTTCCAAACATAAAAACTCATTAAGGAAGTCTTGTTGCTCATCTTTTGCCCACACCTTGAACAATGGGTGATTCTTTGAGAGAAAATTAAAATAGGAAGGTCATCTCAAGTGAATCCACTTACTGATGCATAGTGTTTCCTCAGCAATTCTTCACCAAAGATAGCATCAATGTTGGAGTTGGGTGGAAGTGTATTCATGGAGGGGGGCTTGATGTCATTAAAAGTGGAGTGTCCTATGGATGAGCAAGGAACTAGTGACTCAGAGCCCTCATTAAAGAGCCTTGATGTTGTACTTCTTCCTGCTGAGGCATAGAAGTCCAGTCACATCCCTGTGGACTTTCATATGGCATCCTTCTGTTTGACCCAGTGTCTTTCTCTCATGTACCCTAAAACCTTTCACATTTTTGAAATAGAGACTTTGACCTATGTGAAACAAATCATTTGAAGTTCCATGATAGCTATACTAGTACTACATACCTTTGTGGTCTGACATGCCTAAAAATTATTGTATCAATTCAGCAATGGGACTTGTTGCAATGTTACCTGCTTACATCTTCTCAGCTTGTACTTGAAGTCATACCAGATGGAAAGAAGTCAACAGCAACCTGAATGCATGCTCTAAGGTAGTTTTGCTATTGGTCAAGGATCACTGGCAGTTGTCACCAGCAGTTACTGACTGCTTGGATCACCAATCACTGACTCAGATCAATCAATCACTGATCACTCTCCAATGATAAGGGAGCAATCTGCTAGTGATTTACAAGGCTCTACTCACCACTGCCACTCCAATGGCATTCTGTACCACAATAAGGACTTTCCTATATTTGGCCTATACTTGGAGTGTGAGGAGTATGAGGGCTGTGAGGACTGTGAGGACCACAGGAACTATAGAAGTACAGGCTCAATCAGATCTATCAGGACTACTTACCAACTCTACTCCAATGAAGTCATGCACAAGCTGACGAATAACAAATAGGACATCTCTTTCCACCTTCTGCTCAGAGTGTGAGAACTAAAAACCATCAAATATACTAAGCCCTCTATGTGGTTCAGGTGCAGCCCAGCTTGACACTTGCCTGCACTCACTTCACAATCAATTGCCACTCTTACCATTTGCCATGACTACCCAATCCATCTCCAATTCTTCTGGTGACATCCCTGCTTCTGCCTTCAAGTTGCTGAAGGATACAATGAACGGTGTGTTATTTATCTATTTTCTCTATGCCCTTCCATGACTAATAGCTTTGCATCACATCAAGATCTTGTGAAACTTCTTCAGGGAGTTCAATTGTTGAAGGAATGTGCAGATGAATTCATCAGTGTGGTTCATGCACTTGCATTGGAAGATGAACCAACCAAACCATCTGGTAAAAAACATGTCTCATGACTTCAATTGGATTTTCTAATTGTCTTTACTGGCTCTTTAGATATCTGACCAAACACTCTGATTCCAAGCTCACCTTTACCACTGCCTCTTGTTCCACTCTTAGCCACTGTAGAAGCATTTCCATCTACCCCCATGCTATCTTCAAGCAGCAAAGTCCTTGCTCCTGAGCTAGAGAACCCAGGAACAAGAGAAGTTTGTGCAGCAGCCACAATTCCTGCAGTTCCATCTGGCCACCATGTCGCCACCTATCATGGGGTCAAATTCATCATCCCTGTTAATGGTGAATCTGAGCCATATTATATGATCACTAAGGGCAGATTGACAGGCATGATCTCAAGCTGGTAAGGATGCATTTATGTTTCCATGACAGTGGCTAATCCTATCTCATAGGGAGAATGCCCACTTCAGGTGACCTCTTTTTGGGGTCTTTTAGACACATCTTTTACTACCAAAAGATGTGTCTAATAGACACTTTTTCTGTGTGATGACACAAACATTTTTTGATGTCCTAGGGGGATGTAATAGAATGTAATATAGACTTATTTGGCAAGTATCTGCTCTTGGCAGGAACAACTTTGTGTCACACAAAAAACTATTGTGTCACACAAAATTTTATGGTGTATAATGATATTAAATATGAACAAATATAAACAAACAATAATGAATAGAATATTTCATAGTATTTTGTGCT
>JBBPMZ010000779.1:0-10638 GCA_038090575.1 Tylopilus cf. pernanus | reverse complement strand
GCGCGCGCTCTCGGTGCCGAACAACGGAAGTCCCAGAATACCTGCAATCCGATCGATGAATGTACCCAACGTGATCGTCTTGGGGTCCATGCCATCGAATGAAACGAAAAATCGTCGAGAGTAATATTCCTTGATGTCTTCGTCGTTGATGAGCGCTTTCGCGATGCAGCTCTTCCCAATACCACCCGTCCCAACTAATACAACATCTTTTTCACGAAGTAGATCATCCTTGACCATGGCAAAAAGAGACTCGCGACCGAAGAACATGGCCGGAGGGGGCGGTGGGGGCTCGGGGATCAAGCTGTATCGCACCCTCAGTTTAGGGTTGGTGCAAAACCGCTGCGAGATGGCCTCACTTTGGGATCTCCTTCCGCTTTATGAAATCACACGCTTCCTCGAGACGAATACTGCCGACAATGTTCAGTCGTGCCTGTTGGGAGGTTATACTCCAAACTTTTTCGACTTCACAAAGGTGCTCGACATACACTGAATACCAGAAGGGTCATGCTAAGATCGGACGACCACACAGTAATTTCTTTCGCCAGAACATTCGCAACTATGAACTTGCGGACAGGGTGGTGCTGTAAGGCTTTCTCTACCCGTAGATACAAATTGACAATCGAACTGTACAAAAAATAAGCCAAATGGAATGAATCTTGTGTGAAGAATGCAAGACATACGAGTCGAGATCGCGAAGGGCGTCAAGTAGCACGTCCGGCATTTGGTCCATCGAATAGCCTTTCGTCGCCTGCACTAATGTAGAGCAGATCTGCCGACACTTCTGCTTGATATCCATCAGGTCACCTTCGTTTCTCAAGCTTTGCTGGAAGAAGAGGGGATCGTCGTGAGCCGGAAACCGAAACCGACGAGAAAACGGTAGCGCAACATACCTCCAAGAGCGAAAGCACTTTCGTAATGCCAGTAAGGATACTCTTGGCTATCTCAATAGGAATCAAGTCGTTTATCGTTTGGATGGTCTGTATTGTGAGATCGAGAGTACTGATCACATCTTGGCGCTGGGCGATTGCTACGTCTGATGTTTGACTGGTAGTACCTGTCGGTGTTTCGCTACGGTTGGCCTGGGTTTTTTTGGAAGGTCTCGAGAAAGGGTTCCGAAACTTCATGTCGCGAAGTCAATCCGGAATAAAGCGATCAAAAGACAGTAAACTTGGTCAAATGCTAAGGCCTTGAGGGCCGAGCAGTGGGACCAGCGCTTCATCAAGGATTGAAACGGAGAATCAATCAACACGCTATACAAGTCAGTAACCATTTTCCATCCGAGATTGAACGCGAACGTCAGCATCCGCCTCTGTGATGTTCCAAACAGCCTTAGCGAATGTGCCTTGTTAACATGAATTCAAATCCAGCCAATGATGTCAAGAATCTATAGATGAGTCGTAATATTACCCTCGAGTAAAATCGGGTCATAGTGTGCCACAAATGGTCGCATATCGATACACTAAAGCTAACATGATCATGAAGGGGGGGTCAATGCTCGTCTTGCGGTGCTATCCTTGGTGCGCTAGAAATGCCTTTGGGTCTAGTGATTTAGAGGCTCACGCTTAGGAAATCGACACGTTCCCCGTCACGAACGTATCGTTCGTGTGGTATGGGAAATGCAGCTACCGCGGGCGTCTCAGTGATGCTCTCCACCGGCGTATAAGGTGCTGTGGACGTAGATCGTGATGTCGATGACGAGACGGTTGATGTCCGCTTTGGCGCACTCTGGGACTTGGTTTTCACCGGTACAGGAAGGTGCATCTCTGTATGCGGGTAAGGGATGGATTGGGCGGTGTGGATGGGGAAGTTCTGGATATGGGAGGTGTCCCCCGCGGACAACGAAGCAGAGGTGCGGGAACGAGAATCTGAGCCAGACGCGCTCTGTACTGCAGAGGGTTTCTTCTTGCGGGTGTACAACTCCCCGCCTAGGTCTGCATCCTCCCCGTCATCCAGCTCGCCACCTCGGAGTTGATCCGGATCTGGATGGCGTTGTGATGCGATCAAGTGCTTTGTGTAAAGAAAGCGGCGAAGGAACTGCACCATCGCTACTTCCTTGAAATCCCTCGAAGGTGCCCACATCTGAGGGGGACTGCGTACCGCTGGTAAGCGACACGAGGGCTGCTGCCCTCTCACGTGCTCTGCGTTCCTGTCTGCGTGCCCTCCGCTCTGCCTTCCGACGTGTCTCCTCTACTTCAAGCCGTCTTCGTTCGATTTCACGCTGTGCCACCAGTGCTGCAAAGTGGTCGGGCGACGTCAGTCGCTCGATGGTGCGAGCGTCGAGTGGGGCTGCATCTGAATCGAGTGTAGACGACGAAGCAGTGCCCAACACCCTCGCTCTCCCACTACCCGTTGTACCATTTTCGCCGTCGTCGTCATCAGAGAGATAGATCGGTAGCAGACCAAACAGCGTATACCCGAATAGGGCCAGCGAAAACTTGGGTCGACGACGACGCTTCGCTCTGCGGTGTGCGGCATTGCCCAAGTTGGAGTGAAGTGAGAGCGCGTCCGAGTCTGAGTCACAAAGCAAGGGTTCAAGGTCATTGGAGGACGGTCTTGGTGTGCTGGTAGGGTGTGGTTCAGCAAGGGATGGGTTCGCCGATGTTAAACCCGGGGTCGAAGCAGACTCGGTGCGGCGCGATGTGGTGAAACATGGGAGACATGAGGCGAACGCAGCACGGATGCTATCAGTATAAGAAAAGTTGTCCATTGCCATGGACCTGCCGATGGTGATTAGCCAAGTGAGATGAGAAAGAGCACTTGGACTGGATGAATGGGCTCGAATTCAGCCCAGGGTGGATGGACAGAAAGAGCTGCGCTCGAACGGTGCGTTGGAAGGGTGATTCGATGGGTCCTTCCTGATTGAAGGATGATGTGCGTGGATCGCAATGTCGTAGGCAAGTCCCGAGCATGTCGAATTCATGGTGCTTGACACGAAGCGTTTACAGTCGCAGGGGTATTGATCACTTGAAACATCGCGAAGAAAGGCTTGGGATATGGAGGATAAGTAGTTCAACAATTTGCGATATGGTATACTACATGCAAAGGCCACGAACCTAGGAGATCCGAACTAGTTAGTGGTAGTACAATTTTCTCGTAAATACCTCTTCCATTCCGGATACTTGTCATCGTCGAGTTTGATGAGAGGTTCACAGATACCTAAGAGCTCTGGCGGCACCCCTGCCTCTTTACATAATTCTACCGTTCGCGCAAAGTACCGCTCGGAATCTACTGCATGACCGAGGAAAACCTCAACTTCTCCCAAGGCCCTCATGCAATAGGTTTTGACTTCCAGCTCGTCACAAATCTCGCAGTCCACGATGACGTCGGAGAAGAGTTTATGTGCGTGAGAGTAGTCTCCCGCGTACATTTCATTCCGGCCTTGAACATGAAGCATCCACAAAAAATCACTTGAAGAGGGAGTGGCTATCACGCCGAGAGTGTCAATAGTGTATTGCAAAAGAGACCGAGCCAGTCCATGGTTACCCAGTACGGAGGCAAGGGCTGCCTTGTATCTCAGAGCAATTAACGTGAGCCGAAGGTCGCCGTTTGCAGTGTCCAAGGCTTGATTTGTTAACGACGTTACCATCTCGAGCTTTCCTTGCAAGAACATTACTTCTGCAAGACATTGGAGGAACCTCCAACGAACCCAAGCGTTTTCTGAGGACAAGCACATTGGACGGATTTCTTCAAGCTCCTTTTCAACTTCTGACGGTGACTTGTACCCATGGTACATCTTTGCCATCCAGTGGAGTACGTGTGAATGCGGACCGCGATGAGAATTGTCCATAGAACGCAAAAACAGTCTATCGAGACACTCGGACGCCATATACATGCGGGATTGATCAAGAATGTAATAAACCTCCTCCTGATCGTCCTTGGGAATGTCTTGCCAAGTGGCATTCGATAGAAGGTCTTCCAGAAGTTGTCGAACCCGCGAGTAGCAGCCCCGTTCATTATACGACAAAGCCGCTCCAGACACACAAAGTGTGGCCAAAGAGTGATCTTCGATAACACCAAAGAGTGCAGCCGCGGCCAAGTAAAAATTCCCTGCTGAAGAGAAGTTGGAAAGTCGATAATAAAGAGTGCCGAGACTGTACAGGCACCATGCTTTTCGCTCTTGTATAGGGGCGGATGGTTCAGGAAGTGAGGAAAGAATGGGACCAAGCAAGGTAGGCCGCAGCTTGTGGACCGCAAGGGCCTGAAGAAATTGATAGCAGGTATAGGTGGCGTAATCCGTGTCATCCAGAGAGTCCAAAAAATCAAAAGCGAGGATATGTTCCATATTGATATGATCTGAGATAAGAAGGTCCGCATGGGAATCCTTCTCTTCGGATACCTCTTCAAGTGAGCTGTAGTACATGTCACGAATGTCCCCAAGGAGATCAAGACCTACACTTGGGAAGGTGTCGAGAAAATATAAACGAACAGGTGCCAGAGTGGTCAAGAAAGATGCAGAGCGGTATATCAATGACATCCTGCACAGCGTATCCATGAGTGATGATACGTCGGGGATAGATGGGAATAGGCGTTCGACATGTTTCTCATTGATCCCTTGAGGTAAAAAGGCAACTATCCAAAGGACATGAAGAGTGCGATCGCCAAGCGCCTTGACGGACGGGGAGTCCAACGATAAGGCAATCGTGAAGGCGAGATTCTCCTTCTTTCGCCCTTTCCACAGCAACCCACTCTTCTGTGTGTTCCACCTATCCAGAAGTGTGTTTCCTGTCCATCGATTTGTCACTGCCGTATAGGCGAGGATGTGGATAGACAATGGATGGAAGTCAAGGGCGTCCAACAGGGCATCAATATCATCGTCCGAGATTTCGTTATCAGGATAAATACTTTGGAAATATTGTCGAGCGGGTGTTCGCTCGAGCGGCGGCACCTCCACTATAGCCCACCGCACATCACGGGCATTGTCGCTTGTTCTGGATGTCAAGATAACAGTCACTTTCTCCGTGTTTGCGATCTCGGCTACAAACGACGCTATTTGGGACGCCGCGTCCTCGTTGGCTGCATCTTCAAAGGTCTCGGCGTTATCAAGCACGATGAGTACGGGAGACGAGCCGAGATTGGCTTTCACCTGGCGCGCACTCTCCGCTCCGAATAACGGAAGGCCCAGCACACCTGCGATCCGGTCGATAAATGTGCCCAAAGTAATCGTCTTTGGATCCATCCCGTCGAATGGAACGAAAAATCGTCGAGAGTAATATCTCTTGATGTCTTCGTCGTTGATGAGCGCCTTTGCTATGCAGCTCTTCCCAATACCACCCGTCCCAATCAATGCGACATCTTTTTCATGAAGCAGATCATCCTTGACCATGGCAAAAAGAGCCTCGCGGCCGAAGAACATCGCCGGGGGTGGTGGTGGGGGCTCAGGGGTCAAGCTGTATCGTATTGTCAGCCGAGAATTGGTGCAAGATCGCTGCGAATCTCACTTTGGGATCTCTTTCCGTACCATGAAATCGTAAACTTGCTCGAGACGAATATTGCCGACAATGTTCAACTGCGTCTGTTGGAAGGTCGAACTCCAAACTCTTTCGAGGCCACGAAGATGCTCGACATACACTGAACAATAGAAGGGTCGTGCTGAGATCGGATGACCACGCAGCAATCTCTTTCGCCTGGACACTCGCAGCTAAGAACTTGCGGACACGATGCTGCTGCAGGGCTCTCTCCACCCGCAGACACAGATCGTCAATCGAACTATACGACAAATGAGCCAAAAAGAGCAAGTCTTGTGTAAAGAATGCGAGACATACGACTTGAGATCATACAGGGCGTCGCGTAGCACGTCGCTCATTTGATCCACCGAAACCCCTTTAGTCGCCTGCGCTAAAGTAGAGCAGATCTTCCAGCACTTCTGCTTGAGATCCATCAAGTCACCTTCGTTCTTCAAGCTTTGCTAGAGGAAGAGGGAATCATTGTGAGCTAGAACCTGAAACTGACGGGAAAACGACACCGCAACGGACCTGCAAGAGCGAAAGTATCTTCGTAATTCCGGTAAGGATACTCTTGGCTATCTCGATAGGAATCAAGTCGTTTATCGTTTGGATGGTCTGTATTGTGAGATCGAGAGTGTTAACCACATCTTGGCGCTGGACAGTTGCTGTGTCTGATGTCTGACCGCCAGTACTTAATGGTGCTTCGCCACGACCGGGGGTTTCCTTAGAAGGTCTGGAAAAAGGAATCCGAAACTTCATGTCGCCAAGTGAACCCGGAATAAGGGGATCGGGGCACAGTAAACCTGATCGGACGCTGAGCGCTGAGGCCTCGAAGGCCAAGTTGAATGGCTTGGGACCAGCGCTTCATCGAGGATTAGGGCGGAGAATCAATCAACACGGCATACTAGCTAGCTATCGTCTATCCGAGATCGAGCGCGAGCGTTAGCATCTGCCTGTGATGTTCTGTCCACTCTTAACGAATGTGCGTCGCCACATGAATTCAAATCCAGCTAACGATGTCAAGAATCTATAGATGAATCGTAGTATTCCCCACGAATAAAGTCGGGTCATAATGCATGATGTGTCACAAACGGTCGCATATAGGCATTCAAAAAGCGTGACTAAAGCCAACATGATCGAGTAGGGGCGGTCAATGCTCGTCCCGCGGTGCTACCCTTGGTGCGCCAGAAATACCTTTGGGTCTAGTGACCTAGACCTTGCGTTGGTCGCACCTAGGAGGCCCACGCTTGGGAAATCGACGCGTTCCCCATCATGAACATATCGTTCGTGTGGTATGGGAAATGCAGCTACCGCGGGTGTCTCGGTGATGCTTTCCACCGGCGTATAAGGTGCCGTGGAGGTGGACTGTGATGTCGACGATGATACGGTTGATGTCCGCTTTGGCGTACGCTGGGACTTGGTTTTCACCGGTACAGGAAGGTGCATCTCTGTATGCGGGTAAGGGATGGATTGGGCGGTGTGGATGGGGAAGTTCTGGATATGGGAGGTGTCCCCCGCGGACAGCGAAGCAGAGGTGCGGGAACGAGAATCTGAGCCAGATGCGCTCTGTACTGCAGAGGGTTTCTTCTTGCGGGTGTACAACTCCCCGCCCAGGTCTGCATCCTCACCGTCATCCAGCTCGCCACCCCGGGGTCGATCCGGATCTGGATGGCGTTGTGATGCGATGTCGAGTGCGTTGTGTAAAGAAAACGGCGAAGGGACTGCACCATCTCCACTTCCTTGAAATCCTTCGAACGCGTCCACGTCTGAGGGGGACTGCGTACCGCTGGTGAGCGACACGAGGGCCGCTGCCCTCTCACGTGCTCTGCGTTCCTGTCTGCGTGCCCTCCGCTCTGCCTTCCGACGTGTCTCCTCTGCTTCAAGCCGTCTTCGTTCGCTTTCACGCTGTGCCACCAGTGCTGCAAAGTGGTCGGGCGACGTTAATCGCTCGATGGTGCTTGCGTCGAGTGGGGCTGCATCCGAATCGAGTGTAGACGACGACGCAGTGCCCAACACCCTCGCTCTCCCACTACCCGTTGTACCATCCTCGTCGTCGTCGTCATCAGCGAGATAGATCGGTGGCCGACCAAACAGCGTATACCCAAATAGGGTCAGCGAAAACTTGGGTCGACGACGACGTTTCGCTCTGCGGTGCGTGGCATTGCCCAAGTTGGAGTGAAGTGAGAGTGCGTCCGAGTCTGAGTCGCAGAGCAAGGGTTCGAGGTCATTGGAGGACGGTCTGGGGGTGCTGGTAGGGCGTGGTTCAGCAAGGGATGGGTTCGTCGGCGTTAAACCTGGGGTCGAAGCAGACTCGGTGCGCCGCGATGTGGTGAAACATGGGAGACATGAGGCGAACGCAGCACGGATGCTATCGGTGTAAGAAAAGTTGTCCATTGCCATGGACCTGCCGATGGTGTTTGGCCAAGTGAGATAAGAAAGAGCACTTGAACTGGATGAATGGGCTCGAACTCAGCCCAGGGTGGTTGAGCAGAAAAAGCTGCGCTCGAACTGTGCGTTGGACAAGTTGGATGTGTCAAGGCACGAGGCGAACGGCATGTGTTACATACAAGTCATTTCCCCACATGGCATCTCCATCCCAGGCATCTAAATTTGGTTCTACCAACCGGCTTTGATGACCCCGGTCACTACTGCTAAGCATTTTCACGAGGCATAAAACCTAAACTGTACCTTGTGGACATGGTTTAGACTCACTAGCAGTGCAGTGCAACCAGGACACCCAAGACATCGACATGCCACTTTGGGACAATGTAAACAATACCATTTTTCATCCGCGTGGCGGAAAGCTTGCAGCTTTCAACCTTCCATCACCGACACGCCGTTCAAACGTTCAAGTTCAAGTTCAGACTATCAAGCTAGCTTACATATGGTGGTGATAGAACATGCCGCTTCGAAGCCACGCGCAGAATTACATGAGTGCTACCCACTGGCAGTAGTTTGCGGTTATCCTCCGAGTGGTAAGTGTGACCAACGCGACACATGGATCGTTCTTGTCACTTCATAATTCACCAGAAAAACCAGGCATGAACGATGTGGACCCGAGGCTAAAGCGCTGCGACCCCAGGCCAACATGCGCCATGTCACTTGCGTTTATTAAACTCCCAGCCGAACATCTTTTCCAAAGGTCACCATTTATCATCATGGTATCGGCAGAAACAACTCACAAGTGTTATTGTCTCCAGATGATATCCAGTACACATCGCTGCGAGCGCTTGTCCCCGTTCGAGCAACTGTGCTGCACGCTCAGAGTCACCCTGTTCTAGGTACATTTTTGCAAGAACCTAGGATGACAGTATCATTTCTGCATCCCTGCGATCCTCAATCACATACCTGGGTGCAACAGTGCTTTGTTTCGTCATCCCTCAAAATAGGTATCAGATTCTGGAGGCGCGAGATCGCGCTATCGCGTCTTCGTTTCCCGGCTACAAACAGCATAACGTTCTACTTGCACATGCTTGGTTGGAGTGGGCACCTTTCATATTTTGGAACACACCTGGATAACTAATAGCAAATTGCTCTCATACGGATCGCAGCTGGCGAACGCGAGATCCAGTGCCTGACTTGCTTCTTCTGGTCTACCCCTTCTGATTTGCGCGTGAGCCTTAACAATATAACCCATAGCTGATGGCCGAGCATCGATGGACTGGATGAGTTGATGAATATCCCCAAGAGAAAGAGATGAAGAGACTGAACCACGGTACCTTTTGCGCGTCCTCGCATGCTAAATCCCAGTCTGAATGCCGCGTGTGAACAAGGGCGTTATGGGCGAATACGTGATAAGCGACACCGGAGGAGTTCGATGGGTCGTCATCGGAGATCGGCGTATCGGCGTCAATAGCGCTCTCGCACGTCCACTGTCTGAAAATACGGAGACTCGGAGCCCACTCAAGGACTCTGCTAACCCCTGTCTGAGTGTCGAGCGTTAAATGTACATGAATATCATCATTGTAGAGGTAACTAACCTCGTGACGTTCTGGTTCTACTGTCTTCGCCTCCTTCTGAGCGGCATCTACTGCTGCTTGCAAGTCCAATATTTTCTGATTCGCCTCAGCAACTTCCCTGGTCCGCGCATCCAAGGTAGACTGCATCTCAGATCGTTCGTCCTCGCGGAGACGACCTTCGACATTGCGCGCGGCTTTGACTACCTCCATTTCGTCTTGTACAGCTTCCAAAGACATCTGAAGCGTCGCGATGCTCTTGTTTGCTTCAGTCACCTCCTCCATGCGAGTATCGAGTGTTGATTGAAGCTGTGATTTGTCGCTCTCGAGACGGTCAATCTCGTTCTGCTGCCCCACTTTGAGTGCTTCCGCCTCCTTCTTCACACTATCCATTGCGTTTTCCAAATACGAGATCCTCTGGTTTGTGTTCCCGACTTCCCCCGACCGAGCATCGAGCACAGATTGAAGTCGCGATTTGTCACTTTCAAGGCGATCAATCTCGTTCTGGTGGTCCGCCTTGCACGTCTCCGAGTCCTTCTTCGCGTTATCCAGAGCGGTTTCCAAGGCTGAGATTTTCTGCTTTGCATCCTCCACTTCCTCCGACCGAGCATCAAGCGCACTTTGAAGTTGTGATTTGTCGCTCTCAAGCAGAATGACCTCGACATCCAACTCTTTCTTGAGTGTTTCAGCATCCTTTCGTGCCGCTTCTAGATCAGCTTGAAGAGCCGCGATCGTCTTCTTCGCTTCCTCGAGCTCAGACCGCAGCACTGACTTCTCGCCATGGAGACGCCCGACGTCTGTCTGCGTCAACACCGTCTCAAGCTCGTCCCGTGCCGCATCCAAGTCTGTTTGCAGCTTCGCGACTCTCTGAGCCCCTTCGGCGAGCTCGTCCTCCCGAGCGTCCAGTGCCTCTTGCAGATCGGACTTGTCCTCTTCAAGACGTGCAGCTTCGGCTTTGGCATCGTGCTTTGCCGTCTCAAGGGCATGTTCGAGATCCCGGACCCGCCTGTCAATGTTGTCCACCTCCCTGGTGCGGGTGGCGAGCGCCGACTGCAAGGTAGCGTTGTGTCGCTGTAGGTGAGCAACTTCAAGGTCACGTTGCGCTCGGATAGCCTCGATAGTGGCGCTCTTGTGTTGGATTTCTATCTCCTGTTGTTTCAAGTAAGCATGTCGTGGTCTATAAGATAGCATCAGAGCAAAGAGGTAGACGTCCACTCACTAACTAGATCGGAGATGTC
>JBBPMZ010000778.1:0-10639 GCA_038090575.1 Tylopilus cf. pernanus | reverse complement strand
AATGCTTGGTGGGTCACTTCTTCAATTAACATGATGGGAGCTTCATTTTTGATCACGTTAATAGCGCTGCGACCTCAGTCTGCTGTCAATTCAGCGCCTTCGGTAAGTAATACAAAGAGCCCTTCTCCTATGTTCCATTGTCACCGATACTCATTATTTCATGATTCTAGGCGGTCTTACTGCGTTCGGTTGCGCCAAGGCCTAATTTTTTCCTGCCGAATATTTATATGTATTAAGGAGAGTGGTGTCAATGAAGGGTCGTAGAGAGTTAGATAATTCGGGGCAGTTATGTGTTCACTCCGGATGTAGTTGCTATTGAATATCAATGCACACTAGCATCTCGGAATTCATTGCCACGCTGAACCGCTGAGAATCCGCCTACCTAGAGAAGCGTAAGCTGAGTGATGTGGCTGTGTCTTACGATAGCCACGTTTCATTCAACTCGTATAGTACTCAAGTACTCACCAGCGACTGTCGTCATCGATCCATCCTTTTTCTTGGTTTCCTAATACATACGGTGTGCTCTACCTCCTTTCCTTGTATCGCCATACCATTGTTGAAGCTAAAGCCTGAAGTGTTGTACTACTAGCACGTGACGTCATAGTACCTCCTGACGTGGTCCAGCATCATTGACTCGGATATGACGCACATTGGCAACGGGCTAGCACGGGTCTGGTATTCCCATCAAACTCTCTGAACCATTCTCTTCCTAATTCAGGGGGCTGTGCCGTCTGCTCCATGCATCGTCTGTCATCCTACTAGTTTCAGGTTCAATGGTTGCTGCTGGTCAGCCTGAGGATCAGAAGGCGCCATGTGGTTCCGGCCGCACCACTCCGATTTCATGCAAAGGATGGTTGCATCAGCTGGGTAAGCTAACTTGAGTGGTCGAGCCACATGCCAGTGTACCACTAAACAAGCAGAATCTGATTGGGATTTACGGTGAATCACATGGCGAAGCGAGAAGCGCTGGAAGAAAGTTCGTGGAAACGGGCGAAGTGAACACCCAAACGATACAGCACAAGTTTCCCTGGAACGGGCAGTCCGATTGAATCCTTCTCCTTGGTATCATCTTGACCCCCCTTGTAACTTCATTAGGGATACCACTTCTGCCACAGGAAACTCCGGTATTATACTATAAACGTGACACATCATTACTTGCAACGCCGCACCAGCAATAAGGTGACATTGAATGACGGACAGCCGAGCGTTAAGACGCCCCGCAGGGCAGGCGCACGAACTATCAGCTCAACTGCCGTCGGGCCCACACAATAAATCAATGTTCCCTAGAAGAGTTAGTCCCACTTTTACTCCTCAAAGTGTGCCTGACCTATCTACTAATACTAGCAGCTCGAGGGACAGGAGATCCGATCCTCTGGTCTAATTCCTCCTCTCATGACAGAGACCCGTATACGAAGCCTCACTCATCGAGCACCCATCATTGACACTTGTCAAGCTTACCCTATGACAGCTCTCCCAGGCTGCCTACCCAAACCTGAGCACAACTTGCGGTGAGCAAGAAACACCATTGGTGATGTCATGGGCATAATCGGAATTCTGATCCGTTGGAATGGTGGCGTTCTCTGACTAACCTTCGCGGATCACTACGATGAAGTTTATTGTAATGATATATCCACATTGGATTGGCATGGGTGTCGTGCCTCATGAAAATTTGCCCTCAGCGTTATGGCTCACACCGTGATAACTTCAGCTTGCCTTGAACCTTGAGTTTGATCACTGGATCAAACCCCTTCTGATTTTGTGCGCGGCGGGTGCAGTTCGCTGGACAGCAATCAGAAGCGTAAATTACAAATATTAATCCCCCTCGTGATTGCCGCTCCAGCCACTTGAATTTCGCCCTGACTGCTCAGGCCAGGCTTGTAAGAATCAGAATAGATTCCGTCATACAACTGAGAATGACTCGGAGTGAGTTGCACTACAATGTTAGGCGTGTTCGCTCTTCTGACATCATGTAACTAGTGTAACACTTTGGCGGCATTTGCATAGTAAGGACTACAATTATCCTTGTCCGAATCCGTGGTATTCTCTACGATACAGGGGATCAGTTGAACCTTGTTGTCAACTCAACGTGGCCTAAAGGAACCGTTCACTCAAGTACTAGTGAAGCAACCCAGCCATCTAGGGATACGCTTGTGAGACAAGCGAATAGACGTGTCCTGGACCGTGATCCTGTGCTATTGCTCAATCATTGGCCGTGCAGCCTCATCGACCTGAATCACCCGAACCAGTCACCAGAATGACACGTACCACTGTATGTTTCAAAATGTTGCCTCTCCGCGAGCCTCAAGTCCATCGATCAACGTATAAATACGACACATCCCGTAGGATGGTCCACCCATCATAATCTCAGCCAGTCCAATCAGCTTCACTATCTCAATCCTCATTCGCCGCCATGTTTGGAAAATCCTTCATTGTCGCAACTGCGCTCACATTTGCCGGCGCCACCCTCGCCCGCCCCGGGCCGATGTTTGAATGCCCCGTTGGATCCCCCCAGTGCTGTCACAGCTGGCGAAGCGTCGATACCTTCGATCCAGGCATGTTGCCCCCTCCCAACATGCCGAGCATGCAGCATTGGGTTCCCGAAGGTTCTGTAGGCTTTGCTTGCAAGGCTGTTGGAGAAGATATGACCTGGTACGTCGTGTTTGTCGCCATCACGACCGTGAAATTCATTGCTGTTTATTTTCGTAGCAAATCGAACACAATGCCTCTCTGCTGTAAGATGAACGACTTCGGTAAGTGATACAAAGGTCTCTTCTCAACTGCGCAATTACCAGTTTATGATAGGTGGCATCCTTACCTTTGGGTGCACCGAAGCCAAACCCTCGTATTACCCATCCAAACCCTATTACCCACCCGGGCCACCAGGGCCACCTCAACCCACCTACTAATTCATCTCTGCTGGATATTGCCGGTGAAGAGTGGAAGTTGGTGGAAACTTAGATTCCTTATGATCATAGCAATTGTGCTGGACATAATGATCTACTTGAATAAGTTATGTAACTGACGCGTCTTGAATTTATAAATCCCTACCTGCAATTTGCAAAGGCCATTGGAATCCGTGGAGAGCGAAGAAATCTGGTGTCCGCATATCTGGCATACACCAATTTGAGACCAGTAACATATACACCAAAACAAGAAAAGGATCTCACCATCACATCCATGTCGCCATCCTTTCCATCCGCGCGCGTGTGGCCCAAAGCGTGACCACCCCAAACTGTATGGTACTGCCCCATGATATATAGCGCTGTATAGAGCGTTTCTGGCCACTTTGGCTTACGATATCCTCTGTGAGCTCGCCCTTGGTTAACGCGACAGACAACAGTGAAGTGTACGGTAGGAGCGAGCCCTCATTAATGACTCTAGAGAGCGTCTATATGATCGGAAGTGGGACAAAAGAAGAGGAAAATGCGATATCTAGCACGCACGGAGCCCACGATCTAGTGACAAGAGTATATGTTATTAGCATGATGCTTGCTGAGTGAAGGTTTGGTGGACCGAACGCGAGACCTTGGTGCCTTGAGATTTGGTGTATATTAAGGATGAGGGTAGATTGGCCAGCTTAACTCGTCCGTGCCTGTGTGCGTCTTCTTGGCGCTGACCGAAAAGCTCCTGAGCAAAGAATCCGAATGTTACTTCAAGGTTCCAAGACCACTCGCGTCGGGATTCAAATGAAATCCAAACTCCGCTTCAACCCAAATTTTCTAGCTCGATGCATCTGGAGGAATGAATTGTCAGCGATTCACAATCCAAGGATGACTACGTACCGTGTATTGAAACCCAAGTGTGGCCCGGGCACACGCATTCCTCCCTTATGTCCATGACCTCGGCCTTTATTCTCATATCCAGGTAGTAGAGCTCTCCCAAACGTACCTCTGCAATGCATTGTCAGAATAATTACATTTCCCGTCTTGGTATTCTTCAACTCTTCTTGCGTGCTTCTTCTAGTTACACGTTCATTCGTTAACCTGCGTGGTACGCACTCATTCATCTGTTTCCTTCGTTGACTTTGTTGCAAGGCTAAGCGTTAAGCGCCGACCCCTGTATAAACCCATCCCAGTCACACATCCCAGTCCACATCTGACAGAAACGTCAACTTCGTCCCTCACAACAGCGCATTTAGTTCTCTCTGTCACTCGCTTCCAAGTCTACCAAAACCCCATGTGATCGTACCGCTTGCTTGCATTCATTTCGAAATGAGATGATACTATATTCCCTTGTCTCGCCTCTGCGCCTCAGCCAGGCATTTTTGGATTCATATTTGCCGACACATGAATTTTCGCGCCGCTTTTGCTGCGTAGTTTCCATTCAAACGCTGTTTGTCCTAGGTCTTTCAAATTTCTGGTGACTCATCCCCGGTACGTATCTTGACGCAAGGCCGGATTCTGCTAGAGTACCTCTGGCTCGAATGGCCATCGGAGCCAAACCACGAGTTGAAAATAATAAAAACTCCATCTTTTCTGTCGGGAGCAGGGTATCCCATGTACTAGATGTATGACTAGGTTGGACACATTGTTTATCGTGGAATCCTGCCTGCATGCTGGAATTGAATACCCAGACAATACAGGGAACGCAATGGCAACAAGTTTTAATAACGCTAACGTAGAAAATGTACCTATATGTACTGAAGAACGCACTAATCAAAAGGTCTCTTGTTTAACACCTCCATGTGCTTAACCGAGCGAAAGTAAGGATACATAAAAATAACAATGGAACGAAGTATCACATATATCGATAGCATAAGTGAATATATGAGAAGCGAGGAAATTTTTGAATGGAAAATGTCTCGGATAATAAGAGACATGTCCACTTTGTCCGTTCTGTCCGTTAATACCGGACTGACGCTGTTTACACTTCCGCTTGCTTGCCATTTACCATGGACGCGCCAACGACACATCCATTAAATACGCAATGGCTTCTGCGCGATACGTATCCGTCGTCAATGCTAGAGGAACCGACCCATCCAAAAACTCCAGCATCGTTTGATTGGCCGTCGCGTCGTATCGTGGCCAGTACAGGTCCGTGCTCCCTCCTGCATTAGGATCGAGATGTGTCACGAAGCGAAGCAGGTAAGGGAGAATGTCTCCGCCAGTGTAGGCGTTGAGTACATCACTTCCGTGGGCCTGAAATTAATCACAGGAATTAGTTCTTCATCTTGATAAGGAAAGTTTATGTTCAACTTACTGCACCGACGTAAGGTGTGAGCTTTCCCCGCTTGTAGACTGCTCCGAGAAAAATAAGTGGTGAACAGTAAACCAATTACCTGAGCGTTCACTTACGATAAGTCCAGATGTTCTGCTTTCCAGATAGACTTTTTGTCCAAAAGCGTCGTGGTGCTTGAAATATGAGGTCACCCAGAAACGCAGCGATTCGCTTGAACTGTGGCGTGAGCGCATTCTCGTCACCTGTGCCGAACGGCGATCCAAGAGTGGGATCGGATGGGTAATACTTCATCAACTGTGTAAGCTCGGCGGTCGATGCATTTGGTACCATATAAGTATTGATGTATTGTTCAAACTGCACGTCAGTGCTAAAGGGGTAAGGTGAATCTCTCGAACTTCGACCTGGAACTACCAAACAGTAGCTTACGTGACGTTTAGGGTTGAGAAGGAAAATTCTGTTCCTTCGTCATCACAGTTACCTGCGATGATACAACCGATATTTAGTAGAAATTGGGCAAGGCAAAATTTCCACCTACTTGCGATGAACGGTACTTTGGCGACGGAGCCCTGCTGAACTAAACGGTGTGGGTCTTCCGTCAGCAATACTCCATCCACACGAGGTAACCATGCTATATGAACCGACTGTGCATTGTGCGCATTAGTCCTTCTCGTGATCAAATTTTCAACCAGAAAACTTGCATACCTGGTAGGCATTGAGCCCTGGCGACTGATTGACCGCGTCCATCAACTTTTCGTACGGTACTTCTCGCAGACATTGCAATGTGTTCGTCGCACCGGAACACCCAGTTTCTGCGACAAGAGCATCATAGTATGGCTGTCCGTGAGTAATGTCTTCTAATGGAAGAAGTGCTCCGCTGTGCATGATCGCGGCACGGAATAACCCTTCCACATTTCCTCCGTTTATTATCATGTGCAAAGCTGCAGACATGGAACCTGCACTATCCCCCCATCTGTAGTTGATAAATAATTATGGTCAACACAGAAGTATAACGCTAGTTTGAAGCATGCATTACATCGTTACTTTGGTGGGATCTCCGCCAAACTCGCAGATGTATTGCTGCACCCATTTGAGAGCCAGGCGTTCTTATTCAACCCACAGTAAGCTGAAGGATGAGCAACGGGCTAGGGAAGAACACATACGATCGTGGAGACCCAAATTTCCAACACCAGCATCTTTGACTTCTTGGCTTCCTAAGAACCCAAAGGCTAAAGCACACAGATCAGTATAAAAAAACGGAGGTACCAAAGCAAACCATTTTCCACGTACCGCTCACACTTGAAACACAATTTCCAAGGTTAGACACGCATCACCCCAGTATCCATGCTATAGGGCACTCACCGATAATTCATGCTAACAAATACAACGGGGACATCGAGCGAAAGCGCCTTTTCCATGATATAGAAGCTATTGTAACTGCAGACACAGTCGTATCAGAGGAGCTGTGTGTATCAAAAACAAATCAGACGAACATGCTCGATCCTCCAGTTTCATATCCGCCCCCAAAAATCCACTGTCGGAATGATTTTTATCCTAGTATAAGACGTGTCACAAATATATTACTTACCACTAGCACAGGCAATTTAGACGCGTGGGTTGCGGTGGCAGGAGTGACAACATTTAGGGTCAGACCTTCAGTACCCGTACCAAGTCAGCCCTCCAACCGTGGACGGGGATAAATTACAGGATCTCATACATACAATCCTCTGCAGTATAATTGATTTGTGGAAAGGTGAAATTAACACCCGGCGGGGACTTCTGTTCTTGCTGTGGACACGCTGGACCGTACTGCGTCGCCGAGAAACTGGTGGTATATGGTGGCCGTTTCTCAGGCAGTTGGAATCGTAGTTTTCCTGTCCTATTTCAAGAAGGGGATAAAATCAGGTTGCCTGACACACACGACATATATAGTTTAACGAACGGGGGTTTGGCAAACGGAATACCTAGGAACTGGTTGGTAGATCCAGAATTTAACCCTGTTACGGTTGCGTAGTCGAGTGTAACCTTGGGTGGTGCATCTGCTCGTAGAGATACCGCAGTACTCCGAGCGAAGATGGTGAATAGTATCAATGACGACGCGACTGTCCGTAGCATGATCAAAAAACCAGGCAGGAGCTCCGAGTCGTATGAGATGATGGTGGGGTGAGGGCCATGATAATGAGGCTATTTATCGGACTCGAACAAGACAGGGGGTAATGGGACATACCCTGGTGCTCCGCACGGTGTATACATCGGAAACGGTGCTGTCTCGCGAAATTGACGGCTAGATCCCCGATGCTACGCCACTGTACTAGTTGACACAGCGTTGACCCTCAATATTTTTCGCTACAGCGCGTAACTTGTATTACAAGTAAGACGTGGTGTTTACTTCAGGAACACATCCTGGATCTTCGAATCGTTAATAGTATGTGTTTTGCCGGAGAATAAGACGATGGCTGCACTCAGCTATTTAGTACCGTGTGAAACGATATACGTTACGTACCTTCGTTCCAAGCCACGGCCGGGACAGGGAATAGAGATGCTAACGCTTTGAAATTTGCGTAGAGAATCATCGGAGTCGAAAACACAGCTACTGCAATGTGTGGGCAGTAGAAAAAAAGAGAATAAGTCAAAATTTTGGCCTTCCTTCAAGTTGCGCCGGTTGTATCGAGTATACGTGGGAAAGCAACCTCGAACTCTAACAGGAGCAGTTGCAGCTTGCAACATGGCAGTCAGCACTATGGCCAACGCTTCAACACAGGTAGGCACCCACCTGCTAAGTTACCAGGTCCGTCAATAAAAATTACGTGCTTGTCGAAATGCTGAAACGTCCTCGGACGAGGGCTTCAGTTGACATAGCCGGCAGTTCGAACTCGATGCCCGAGCAGCTGGAAGACAGGCACCTTGTTCTACTTGATCACCGATCATCAATCAACCCCTGGGGCGGAGGTTTTTTGGAGGGTACGACGTGGCAGGAACGTCGGTACATACATACCAGCATGTATGTAATACGGACGGGAATAACAATCGCAGTTGACTCCTTGACGGGCAGAAAGAAGTGTCAAAGTCAGATTTCCCATACTTAGTCACTGTTTATTGTGTCTCTACAGACGTGCGACAGGCCGATAGGTACGAAAACCCGGGGGTTTCTAGTTCACATTAGACGTTCCTCTGAGTCGTGGACAGACCATCGTGGAGTGCGACCATGGACTTGAAAGGGTACCTATTGTTTGGATACTGCGTGACACGCGAGGTGCGCCAATTAGTTCTTATGGATACCAAGAATGCGAGCATTTTGACCGTCGATGCTCATGAGGGTTGCGAGCCCATCGAGGAGCCGATTGATGTTAGCCAGTTTGCTATCGACGGACACGAGTTCACTATTCCCAGTAGCATTCGCTTGCCAGATGGCAACAAAGTGGATCTGGGACTTCCCAGGGTTCAACTGAGTATTGTCTGTCGCACCAGCTGTAGATACGTTTTCACTCTTGGTCGTATTCCCTCTCGAGGTGTCAGAGGTCAGCTACTCGCGCGCTATCCGTGAAGTCAGATAATTTGCCACAGAATATGGGATTGAAAGTGGATGAGATGGCTGTTGTCCCATAAATATGAAGGGTATTCCATATAAGACAAACAAAGAAGGAGAAGGTAGACACGAACTGTTCCTCTCTTCCTTTGCGCCCCGGACTGGTGATTCGTGCTCTCTCCCGGGGATGCCAGGGGAAGAACAGGCAGAAACACAGTATTTGAGTTTTTCGAATGTTGCGACTTTCGGGGGATTGTGCTGGCCGGCAAATGAGAGCAGGAGAGGGGGGACATGACGAAATATGAAAGTCAGGAAGGTTCTATTCATCCTTCCTGGCTTGAACTCAACAGTAGGACAACACCAGATTCGTGACTGGGTTGGGCATATCTTTCGTACGTCCTCTTTCGTGGTGGCGGATAAGACGCAGAGAAGGCGTTCATCGCAAGCCTGTTCAAACCATGCGGCGAGCCTGGAAAGTTGCGGGAGATTGCAACGCGTCAACTTTTTGAACTGGCAAGAACATTACTGTTCAAGTTAAAATCTGCATGCCTTTGAATTTGGGTCTACCTTGCCTGAAAGAACTTTTGGATGGTTTCAAGGAGGGGTGTTGTAGTAACTTCCTGCTGACCGTAACTCTAAGGCTTTGAAGGGCCAACTCCGAAACGGACCCCCGAGCGGGCCGCGGCCACAACGCGGACCGCGACTGAGTACAACAGCAAGTACGAGAGAATCCTCTGCTCAAACACCCTGTTAAAGCGCCCGATGCTAACTAACCTGCAGAAGTAGTACATAGATGATACAAGCACCCAGAGGTATACCATGTTCTTCTCACCTACCCAAACACATCCGAGTCTCGCCCCGGGGAATCCAACACCACCACCCGCTCCGACACTACATCCTCTTCCTCGTCCCCGTCCACATCCGTATCGATCCACACATCTCCGTCCCCCTCCTCCAACCCACCCACCCCCAGCGGCATCAACGGCCGCCGCAACCCTCCCTTCACTCTCCCTTTCACCCCCAACCGAGGGGAGCCATGGAACACATCGCTCTCCCGCTCGTTCTCCCGCTCCTTGTACCCGCGTTTCCCGCTCCCACTCCCACGCCGATCACGAAACTCGTGTAAATGAGCCGTTCGAGCCCACCGTTTGGGGGAACGCACGTGAGGCTGTCCGGACGTCGAGGATGACTGGGAGCGGGTGATAGATGCCGCGCGTGGGAGGGTATGTGGCTCGACCAGCGGAGGACGAGGTTTCGTCGGTGTACGAATAGCCGCCGTTGGATAGGGATGGGCGCGCTTGTGTATCGCCGCAGCTGTAGGTGCAGCAGATAACTTGAAAGGCTTTGGTACATGCTGAAAGATGGGTGCAGTTGCCTGTAATGTGGGATCAGAATTTTCTGCGAGCAGTACAGGGAACAACGGGTGGGTATCGGGTTCTGTGAGATAGGCATGATCAGTACGACGCTGCTCCAATGGAAAGGTGACAATTACCAGGAGCCTTCTCGGGTTTCGTGTTGCCTTGCTGAGCCGGGCTGTGGCTGCGTCTTCTGAGAGGGTTCCAAACATCCGTACTACTCCCAAAGCTCAGGTTACGAACACCCCATTCGCGCGTCGCGCGTTGTGTTGGCACAGGGTACTGTCCCGAAGGAGCACCCCGAGTGAGCCCGATAAACACAAGTACCGCCAACAGAAGACATAGCTGGGCAATGCCGAGTCGCTTCTCGAGTACAACCTGCCCATCGTCAGAGATGTATAACCCAGATAAAACATGAAGTTCACCTCGTCTGTGAGATAGTTGACACGAGAAAGTAATTCGCCCTGTTCAAGTTCCAATCGCAGTCTTTGCCGCTCCCATTCATGGACAGTGCGTTGATACATCTGGGCTTGCATACGGCTCTGAATGAAACGCAACACGTTTGTCAAAGCCAAGAAAGCCG
>JBBPMZ010000777.1:0-10647 GCA_038090575.1 Tylopilus cf. pernanus | reverse complement strand
TGCACACAAGGATTCTTCATCGTCCATCGGGTCTCGGTTCTACAATATGATGGTCAAAACCCAGGGAAGAAACACGTCATACCGACCACTTACGGGACCATTGCACACTCAGAATCAGATTATCGTACCCCTTTCCGTTCAGTTTCTCCATCGCACGTTGCGCCACCGGTCTATCATCAAAGCTGACGAACGCAAAGCCCTTTCCGATACCGGTCTCCCTGTCCCGTCCCACGTATACCCTTGCGACACGACCAAACGCACCAAAGAGTTCACGCAGATCGTTCTCTTGTGTTTCCTCCGAGATATTCGTGACGCGGAGCGTAGGAAGATCTTCCCGAGAACCAGCCCCACCCGGACGGTTCATCGATTCGCCTGGACCACGAGCGCCCGCACGCATCGATGGCGGCACGTACTTGCCGCCAGACGATGCAGCAGGTGGTGCATCGGTGGGGGGTGTCAAGTCGTCCGTCGGGGGCATGTCCGCCGTCTCGAGGCCGGCGAGCGAGTCTTTGTAAGGACACTTGGCCGTAAAATGGTCTCCTTTACACAACCGACAGACGACCTTGCCAGCACCGGCTTTGGCCAGCTCGGTCTTGATATTCTGTTCGGCGGTGGGTTCCGCCTCTGTGGACTGTCACGAGCGCGCATCAGACAAGGCGCGTCCTATGTATGGGGAAGGGATCGACGGCGTACGCACCTTGTTTCCGGCCGTCAATTTGAGCATGACGTTTTCACCGACTGTCGTCGTCGCACGATCAGGACCTGGTTTGTTGCTGCGTTCCTTGCCAAACTTGGCCCATTTTTTGCGTTCGGCGACGGTGTGTTCGACGACTGATTTTTGGAGTGTTCGTTTGATCTTGCGGGTGATCTGTACGCAGACGATCGGAAATGTGATACATCAGTAGGGGAGATGGCACACCTTGATTTTTTTGCCCTCATCGTTGATAACGTACTCGACCGTTATTCGCAAGCCATTCTCGTCGATGTAGTCGTTGGTGGGCTCTGCGAGTTCGTCGACATCGTCTGCCCACGACGTTTTCTGCGCAGACATTGTTGTCGATAGGAAAGGGACAATCAAATCAAAATATACAATAACAACTAAATTGCTAGAAAAAACTTGACGAGATTTTTCTAGACATCTCTTCTACCACCATCCCCGACTTCATTCCAAGCAGATCGGGTCGAATGGTGAACCAACGTGAACGTTCGAGCATCCCACGCCGTCGCACGTTGGCAGACTGCCATCTCGATGGCGGATGACCGTGAACACTACGGAAGTTGCCGACCAAGGGAAGTCTGAATGTCAGCCACCAGAGACGCTCATCTCAACGCTACAGCATGGGGAAAGGTGTGCATGGCAGACCTTCTCTCGAACGTGTGCAGACTCAATTAAACCCTTATGTCACCTAGTGCATGGATCGCTGGCGCGTGCCGGCAAGGTCAAATCTCAGACACCTAAAGTTGAGAAACAGGAAAAACAGAAACCGGCCACCGGCCGTGCCAAGAAGCGAGAGCTGTACAATCGTAGGCAAGTCCCCCGGACCCGTATTCATTGTGACCCTGACCTCGTTTTAGATTCGTGAATGTCACTACCGTTCCAGGAGGGAAACGCCAAATGTGAGTACCCCGGAGCCTCTACCCACGGCAGTATTGCCGATTCTCATACGATGAAACAAAAAAATCAAGCATAGTTCACACTGAAACTACCGTGTTGACAACCAATCATCACGTCTTTCGCTCCTATCTGATTTACTCTTTGTTCAAAAAATACCTATTGAGTACATCGTATCTGACTAGTATGTTCTCTAGGAACCCTAATCCGGGGAAGTAGTCTCACTGCATCGTTTTGATGGCAACCCAAGGTCTCCATGCAGCTGTCAATTGTCAAACAACAATGACGTTTGTATTGTGGCCGTGACCGACCACACACGGGAGTATTTGCCACCACAGCTTGTAGACGACTCCCTGCCATGTTTGCAATCCAACCACTGAATCTATTACCTCCGTTGTATGAAGAATTTGTTTGATCCAACACGCACTGGAGTGATTCTGAAAATCAAATATATCACTAACTTTATGAAACAACGTCCCCATGTTCTGCCACACGGGGCGATCCTGCGGCGCCGCTCTGAGCGCATTGTTAAACGTTCGACTTGGCCGTTTCTGCATTTAGGACATACCGGTCATCTGATGGTATTGAGTACACGCACGGGGTAGATGTTGCAGCGTTGCGCCGGGGACCATAAGAACTCCATCACGACATAATTAATAGAAGCCGTCGTATGAGGGGCCCCATCGACGTGACTTCGGTGATGAAAGAGAGTCAAGCTTCCCGCAGCCACTGACAGGAGAGAACGTTCTTCCGTGGTAAGGGTGACCATTAGATAATGAGGCACCAGCATGTCGTGCTATTTGGCAATCGGGCTTGCACGGGACTTGGGTGGCAGGTGCTAAAATGAACGGCCAATCCGATGTCACCCATCGCGCCCGCAACCAGCCGCAAACCCGAACAGAATCACGAAAAAGAATGTCATTTCTTGCAGGGATGGGCTCAAACACGCACCAAGTGGCCCCACACGTTCATGGAGTGAGAGTTCTAGCGTACAGGATGGCGCCATGCTCGTGATCTGCCGCAGTTTGAGTACAAGGCTGAGATCAGGCACCGATGCGGGAGCGGGGAACTTGGTACTGTGACTCGACATGTAATGGAAAAAAAGGGCGAAAGATCACGCGCCATTGACGCACGTTCGCCTCATTTGTACCCAGGTCCAGCCGAGGAGAGAGTCAGCGTATTTAACCCCACCATGAACACGGACGACAAGAAAGACATGGCAGGCCAGCCAGAGACCAGAGACACGCAGAAAATGACGTTCCCGCAAAAGATGACTGCGTTCGGGGCGCGGCTGACGCGGGCGCTGTCAACCTCGGAGAGAGGCGACGGTGGTTCCGTGGCGGAAACCCTGGTGGACAAGGGACAAGGTGAGTGTCGAGCATCGACCTATTTAAGCCTGCAGAGATAAGCAGCGGGCGAGATAAGAACGCCCCTTGCGATAACAGAGATAAGACCAAGTCTCTTATAACTCCTGTCTTTTCCCACCGCCGATCCTGACAACCCATTCCATGCCAGACACCCCATCCGACCTCGAGAGTCGCTCCGTCTCGAGGGGACGCGAGGCCTACGTGAGTCGCCTCGTTCCCGCCGTGGTCCGTGCTCACACAGCGTGCAGGTCTCTTCCGGAAGAGGCGGCGCAGGGAACATCAGGCCTTCCTCCCGCTCCCGCGATGCCACACATTCCATCGACGGCCCAGACGACTTTTCCCCCACCCGTGGTCGCGAGCCCGCAGTCCACCCCGACAGGGTTCGTCCCGCTGATCCCGCACCTCCGATCCATCTACTGACGCGTGATCCGTCAGGTCCTGTCCATCGGCCGCGGTGGTGCCGGGAACATACGTTCGCCCTCTAGGGGCCCACACGTCCCACCGATCGCGGAAGACGCCGAGTCCATCTACCAGGCCAAACTCGTCCGCGAACACGACGAGAAGACCGCCATCGTAAGCCACCTTTACCACCCTCTACTTCCGCCTCACGCTCGGAACTCTTCCGTTTAGCATTCCTCTGGCCGTGGCGGTGCCGGGAACATTAACGCATCCCGTTCCCGTTCCCGAGATCCGGCCATCGTCATGCACTCCTCAGGGCGCGGCGGCGCTGGGAACATTCATCCCGGCAGCCATCTCAGACCGGACGCGTTGGACCAAGAGGAACGCATCCAACACGCTCATCACGAGGGCATGTCCGTACCTGGTCCCTTTTCTTCTGCCAGGCACTAATTCCCTGTCCAATAGACACTCGACTGGGAGAGGCGGTGTCGCCAACATAACTGTCACTCATGAGCCGGACGTAGAGCACATCCGTCACCAGCACCATCTAGGTGAGCTCGAGTCCACGGGGCGCGGCGGCGCTGGCAACATTCGAGACCGTTCTGCGTCTCGTGACCCCGGCACTAGGCCCGATTCCAAGGAGAAGCACGGCATCGCCGCGATCTTCGACAAGATGACCCATCCACACCAGCACATTCGCGTCGCTGATCAGCCAGGCGTGTCTCCTAGCGAGGGCGCTGGCAGCCTTCCCCATTAATTATTGTCTAAGTTGCTGACATTCTGTTTCATCAAGTATTTGCCTCCTAATTCTTTTTTCTTATTCCATGTACATATCCATTTCGTTCTGGGAATCTCTAAGCTACAATATTGTAGCGTGTAGTATTTCGTAACTGTTCGCACCACTCTTCTCCAGTACATACTAAGTTGTGCCATAATATATACGATCCGTGCACATATACAACATCGTAGGTTATTTGCGCTCAGCGCGATCCCGAAAACATAGAAAACACAAAAAAACAGATCACCATAAAAAAGATATGTGCCGAAATCATGGATATAACCCTCTCATCGATCCAAACTCTCATATTGCTCTATCAATTCCCTGACGCTGCCACTACTTCGCCTCGCTGTCGGCCGTCCCTCTCGATCGGTTTTCATCGGCGAGTGGTGCCGTAGATCAACTAACCGCTTCGGCCGAATAGAAACAGGAGTCCTCGATTTCGGCTCTAACGACGCGTGTCGGAGATGGACTTGGTCCTTCGGATGTAGTGGCCGTGGATCAGGCGTTCGGGATGGCGTCCGAATCGGACCCCGCATGTGGCTCGACAGCCAGCTCGGCTCCACCTTGCCTACGTCATGTCGCCCAGAAACGACAGTGCTGTCCGAAGAAACCGACAAACTGGTCTGGCACCGTTCCAACGTGCCGGTGAGCGCCATCGCTTCTTGCAGTAGTCCACGGTATCGCAGTTCGGTCGTCCCATGCACGTCCTTACGCGTAACAGGCGGTGTACGCTTTGTAGTTCGTGACTGCTTCTTGATGAGCACATCTAATCTCAAGACCAAGTTGTCTCTAGTGGGACGTAAGTATGTGTCATTCTTCATCAAAGGGTTCTTCAAACGTACCTTGACCACTCGGGTCCGAGACCAACCAGGACAGATTCGCCACCGAGTTGGTCTGTAAATCGACCCAATACAGCGTCTTTCGATATGTCTCCCATGTCCGCAAGAACATCAGTCCCAAGTCCATGCGCCGCTGCAACAGCAAGTCGCTCCGCGACGAGGCATTTATCTAAACTTTTCCAACAGTCACGGGTCCACTCTCCAGACGGAGGAGGAATGAGAGGATCAGGGGGAGACGGACAAGTTGTTACCCCCTTCAGAGGCGACAATGTAAATGACGCATCACAGTGACTGATTGAATTGTGCTCGAGGAAGACACTGTCTTCCGCTTCTTGCCAGATCTCGAGCAGGGGAAGACTACGCGATCCTGGTGAAGTTTCGCATCCCTGGAGAGTCTGCCATCGTTGGCTTCTCGACTCCATATAGGACTTGGATATGCCAGCATTCTCGATTGTCTTGCGACGTTTCCGTCTTGATCGACTAGACTGTTTCTTCTTCTCAGCAGCATGAATGCAATCGTAGTCGTGCTAGACCGGAATGATTAAACGACCCAAAGGACATAATGCATTCACGCACCATTCTTAGGATAGCGGCTGCACGAGCAGCCGCTTTAGGGTCATCGCTGGTAATCTTAATGATGTTTTCTCCCTCGACATCATGGTCTTCGTCCGAAAAATCGTCTCCCATAAGATCGTCAGCCACAAGAGGCTGAGCCACGTGGGGACCATCCTCGACAGCGACCGAAAGTTCACGGTCAATTTGATTCTCTTCCTCCTCCTCTTCCAAGACCGACTGATCCGACTGTGGCAAAGCTTGCCCAGACTGCATGAACGAAAGAACCCGAGTAGACTCGGCATCCACATCAAACAGAGGCAAGTCGCTGTCCAGGTGCGCAAATTCATCCTCAGAGACAGACAGCGGCGATGACGGTTCCACATCCGAAGGCGGAGGCTCCGTTGCAACCTCCCACATATCAGGCTCCTCGTTATGCGTCACGTCTAGAATATCCTCGAATTTGCCTCCGTCCTCCATGAGTGGCAGCGACCGCTCCATCAACTCGCTATACGGAAACGGACTGACGGGCCGCCCCCACGAATCCACGCGCTTCCTCGCCGGGTCGGCCTTAGTGGGGACCTGGAGTATCTTGTACTTGCCTGTATACTCGCCTGTGAGGTTGAGATCGTCGTCGTCCGAGTCACTCCATACACCACTCGTCTCCGCAACAGTGCGGAGGGCGTCAAATAGCGGGAGTGCATGGACCTCTGTGTTTGGCGAGCTCTCATATGCGCTGACCCCTGAGAGCCGGGCTGCAAACGACACCTGTGGAGCGACACGCACAGCCTCCGTTGGCGAGGAAGAGAACGCGGGGGTGAACCGGGCACGGAGGGGTGGGCTCTGTATCGAGGGTGTCCCAGAAAGGAGGAGTGGGTCGTCGGAGGGGGAGGGCGGGCGCACCCTGGCGAGGGTGATCTCGGGTGGTTCGCTCTTGATCTTGGTCGTACTGCGCTTAGTACGAGAGGTGGCCTTGCGTTTCATGGGTTTGGGGGTTGCGCGGGGAGTGAGGATGACCTCACGCGGGGGAGTGTCGGTGGGCTTGTCAGGGCGTAGCGTTGGAGAGTGGGACATTCTGAAAGGCTGAAGGGGTCGAAACGGCTGTCTTGTGCTGTCATTGTTGCCAGCAGCGTCGCGGGCAGCGCTGGGGGTTGCGGATGATCGTGAGCGCATGAGACAAGCTTGTCGAACAAAGCCCGAGTCGTGAACCTGAACACCACGTGACATATATCACTCTCACTCCATGCAGTCTCTCCAGGCCCGAATCGAATCCTTCCAAAAGACGAAGCGCGTCAAACGACATCCGAACAAGTCTACCCCAGCAGCCAACGTCAAGTGGCCTCATCCCCCAGATTTCAGCGCAAACCCAAACACCCTCGCAGAAGCAGGCTTCTTCTTCAACCCGAGCTGGGACGACAGAGACAGCGTCGCGTGCTTTCTTTGCGGAAAGGAACTCAGCGAGTGGGACGCATCCGACGACCCCTTCGAGATACACTACACAAAGTGCCGTAGTTCGTGTGCATGGGCTGCAGTGCGATGTGGCTTGGCCGAGGACATGGACGAGAAGGGGCGGTACGGCATGTGTGGTGCTCGTATGCTGCGTGCTTATACCCAGCCCTAGCTTCGTGTTCGCAGACAAGACACGTCTGCCTCACAGTAAATTCATGAAGGACGCGCGGTTGGCAACTTTTGGTGAGGACTGGTGGCCTCACGACGACGGTGAACTAGATCATGCTGCGACGTCGATCAAGGTAGATCGGCATGTCTTGTGTTTCTCCAAACTAATCGGGATCCAGATGGCGCAAGCGGGCTTCGTATACACACCACAAGCCACTGGAGATGACACAGTAACGTGTCTGTATTGCAATCTTTCTCTGGGTGGTTGGGAAAAAGAGGACGATCCGATGTATGGTTCATCCTTCCTTACGCGTGCATTACCTTACTGAATCCGCTACAGCCTGGAACACCGCAGTCGGGACAGTAAATCCGGCGCAGCATGTCCTTTCCTCGCGTTTTCATCCAAGGACACGCGCTCAAAACCCGTCAAGAAGCCTTCCCGCGTGGAAGAAAGGGAACAGTCGTCCTCGGACGAATTAGCGGTCGCACGCACCACAGACGACCCCCCGCCCACGCGTGCTAAGCGGGGAAAGGCCCGCTCGACGACTACAGCTGCATTGTCCAAGTCTCGGCGCAAGACCAAAGCGACGCGCGGAAAGTCGGCCAAGTCAACTTCGGCGCCGCGGGGCTCTCCATCCCCCGCTGGAGCAGTCCCTGAAGAACCCGAGGTCCCCAATCCACCCACGGACGTTGACGTACCCCCCAATGATACTCCTGAACAAGACGCCATCCCTGAGTTGCCGCGCAACAGTAATTCGCATCGAGCTAGTAGCACTACGCGCAAGAGCGACGAACATGTTTCCCAGCCACATCCCCAGACACCGACCAAACACACCACGCCCCTTGTTACGGCCCTCAATCATCCGGATCCGATCGTATCATTGTCACCCACGGGACAGCCCATAGTAGCAAATGCCCAGCTGCTGACAGAGCAAGAAAGAATGATGACATTGGAGCAATGGATACGACACGAGATTAACCTCAGCTCTGACAAACTTCTTTCTGATGGGCAGAAATGGATAGAGTTATTTAAGACGAGAGCAGCTGAAGTTAGAAAATGTATTGATGAATTATGAGATGTATTGGTACTACTAGGCCTGGTAGAATCCGAATGATCAGCCTTGAGCTTGAGCGATGGATTTTACACGACGAAACCTTCCGCAGGGGGTGTGCAGTTCTCTCTCGAGCACCGACGTTGTTCACTGAAAGGCAAGCCTAATGATCTGCATCGATCATCTTGCTGACGATAATTTCCTTGCACTCTTTTGTAGAAAGTGTAGTTGAGGCACACTGCTATGATTCACTGGCAAGCTCAGATACTAGACGTGGCCGAGATCTGCAGAAAGAATCGACCATTCCGGATCTGCACCTAAACGGATTTCAATCATTGGTCTGAGATCGACAACTCCAGATCGACCGTTGATTTCAATTCTGAACCACCCTATTGATGGGACTCGGATCAGCCCCGTACAGAGTTGTGTCATACTCTCGCGGCACGCGTCTTGTCCTCTACGACCATCTCATCCTGTTTGCACGAGCGTTGTCGACGATGACCATACGCGATCGAGTCAAGGCAGGCACTTGACAAACAAACAATGTGTTCAAGATGATGGCTGAAGGAAACAAACCCACAGGGAAAACAACGAAGGTGAGCTTGTCATTGAACGTTTGAACATGATTGACACGTCGACGCTCTTGTGCGAGAATCTGGATCAGATTTGAAACTTGGTTGACGGCCTCAGTGCCAGCCTACGAAACGATGACACTACCAACTCGAAAACGCTTGATGAGGCTAAGGCTAGCCTATAGACTCAATTGCACACTCTACGGTAGGCTCTACCCGAACCTGTGTAGTAGTGGTGATCGTGGCGAATACCTGTGCATCTAGAAGCGTCAACAAAGAACGGACTCAGTGTCTGACACCTATTCTGAAGTATGTACCTGGACAATGAACAATGCGTGCTCCTCATCCTGCCACAAAGCCTGCAGAGTGGCTCACGTGCCCGCTAACTGGTAGTGACAATAGTACTAGCAGCCACAGTTGCCATGGCACTTCCTTCGACCGTCAAGGAAGTTTCCTTCTATTTAGCCTCTTTCATGTTGATTTTCACGACAGGTTTCGTGCAGGCGCATTGTTACACAACTTGAATAAGCACCTTGAGGCTCAGCCCCACAATGGGTAATCGCTCTGACCACATTTTTGGTCGATCTTTTGCAGTCCACTCGGAAAAGCGTACAATTTTGGCAGATGTGGACTCTGCCTAGAGTAATTCGACAATAACAACTTCCCCATAGCAGACAAAAATGGCGGACTGTGGACCGCTGAGACCTTGTGGTATAAAACGCGGGCGGATTTCACTCAAATCACTGGCGTCCCAACTACTCAGTCTTTCCTATAGTAAGTACCCCTCTGTCCGTCGGCTTGGTCACTTATCCTCATTCAAATCTCTCTAGGCAACTCTCCAACTTTTTTACTCTGATACTACATTGTCTCTAAGCACGCCCAACCGCATATCTTTTGAGTTTATACTTGCGCTCGCCTTCTCCAGCTCGCGTCGAAATTGCCAGCGACGAAACTCTCACTGAATTGCACATCACAAGGACCCGACTTAGTTACCATGGATTCGTCAATGCCCACCCCTGGCAGCAGCCCTATCAAGACGGGGCGTCGCCCATTCAATGATGCCTCACCTACTCAGCGCGCACCCGCGCACCTGTTCGCCGGTGCTTGTCTAGGTTTTGAATACCCTCGACAGCCATCCTTCCCGACTCCAACGCACCCACAGAGCGTGGCCGATGTCAAACCCACCCAGCCACCCACATCCAAGCCCGATCTACCTACACATCCCGAGGCCAACCACGGACCAAAACCCCCCTCGTTCACCAACATCGGTAGCCACTTGAATCAATCATTCCCTCCCGACACACTCTCAGAACTAGAACACGCCAGGCGCAAGGAGCACCAGACACACCACACGGCATGGTCGGGCACTGGCGGAACAGAGCTGGATATCCCAGGTGCATATCCTGACGAGTCGAGTACGATTGCCTTCGACCGGTCGCTCGTAGAGGAGCTGTCCGACGATCAAAAGATGGACGAAGACTATCCTGACGAGTTACACAAGGCCGTCCTAAACGAGCTGGGGGAACTCGCAAAGGAGTTGGAGCACGAACTCGAGCAGTGTCGTCAGCGTGCCAAAGAAGAATCGCAGAGGAGGCGAGAGGAGGCTACAAGCGATGTGCAAGCCGGAAAGATGTGGGAAGTCCAGGAAAGCGGTGGCGAAGAAGCCCAAAAACATTATCACCACAGGGTGACAGTGCTCTTACGGGACGTACAAGAGGAGGTGAAACGGCTTCGACAGCTGGAGGAACAGCGACGTACTTGTGGGGATCGAGGACGTAACACCCGGGAAGATGAAGATGATATTCTCTACCGGACACACGAACTATACGATGCATGGGAGGAACTGGAACGCGAGA
>JBBPMZ010000776.1:0-10647 GCA_038090575.1 Tylopilus cf. pernanus | reverse complement strand
TAGTACAAAAGGAGAAAACATCGGAGTAACATCGGAGTAAGCAGAGATCATGGAGTTAAGCGGAGAATCTAGGAGTTGATCGGAGATGTCGGAGTAAGCTAGGAGTTGGGAGAAACGGTATATGACAAGTAAGTACTATTTTTCATACTCTGACATGGTTAGATAAGGTTTAGTGGTTATCACATTTTGTTGCATTTAGTCAAAAATATACAAATATTAGAACAGTTTTTTGAGCCACTGCATACTGTCATTTTCTGTTCATTGTCACCCAATTTGCCCTCACTGCTGATGTTATGTAGCAGCTTGACTTTCAATTACACTGTGGGTCCTATCACAGACATTTTGATCAAGCCTTAATATATGTGACAATATGACTAAATTCATCATCCCCCAAAGAAAGTGCTTTGCATGCCTCCTGCCCTAAGTACAATATTTGGGGTAGGATTTATTGCTGGTATTGATGAAGTAGCACAAAAAAGCCTAAGAGCCTGAATGGGAATGAATTATTTCCCTTGATTTTGAAATGACAGTGATGGCACAAGTTTGCCAGAGTTCAGCTTGATGGCTTTGATTAAGTCAAAGCTTAAAACTGGCACAACCACTCATGGTAAGATCCATCTACTTCTGACAACTACATACAAATGCCCCTTGATTCCACTAAAGCTCATAGAATGCTCATACAGGGCATAATTGGAGTCATCGAGACTCTCCTTATTTTACTCATTGAGATTACACCTGCCCCTTTATCTCAAAAGGTTCCAGTTCCTTATCATACATCAGCTCTGACTGGATGTACATGGGTTGATGAGCTGATTACAGGTCACCCTGATCATATCTGTTACAAGCTTGGGGTTGGGAAGGAGGTATTCCTCCTGTTGGTGTCTGAGCTCCAAGCCATTGGTCTTTGCAAGTTTTTTGCAACTCAAGACATGTCATGCTAGAAGAGCAAACAGTGATCACCCTTTTTATGTCTGTTACTGGCCTCTCAAACAATACAATCATGGTGTATGTATATGCACTTCATTCTTATACTGATCTAACTACATAATAGGTACTTCAAACAAATCATTGAGGCCCTCTCCAGCCATCTGTTTTATATCACCCATGTCACATTTCCATCAGGCGATGACATCCCTCCAAAGATTCTTCATAACCCCAAGTTTTACCCCTACTTTCACAATGCTATCAGTGTGATTGACAGCAGCCATCTCCCTGTTAGGTCCTGTTCCCATGTTTATTCCAACTTTCAGAACCACAAAGGGCTCTTGTCACAAAATGGCCTCTTCATATGTGACTTGACTCTTTGACCTCAACTTTATCTATGTTCTATTGGGGTGGGAAGGATCAGCTGCCAATGCTTGCATTTATGATGATGCAATAATGTCTGACCTCAAAATCAGATAGGGAAAATTCCTTCTCACAGATGCAGGATACCCCCTCACCTCACAACTACTCATGCCTTATCATCATGATGGAGTCTATTACCACCTTGCAAAGTGGGATTGTGCAGCTGTACAGTAAGTCAGCCATTTCTGATATCTGATTTGACTGCTATGTATACTAACATCTGAGTCCAACTAGCCCATCAAATAAGGAGGAGTTATTCAACCTACAGCATGCATCTGCCTGAAATGTTATTGAAAGAATTTTTAGAGTTCTCAAACAGCACTTCCAGATCCTGCATCTCCCAACAGAATTTTCAATTGATCTCCAGGTCAGGATCTCCACCACTCTTTGTGCACTCCATAACTTTATCTGTTTATATGAACCTGGCTCCAGAGTCAAAGATCTTGACCCATTGGAATTAGATGACTCAGATGATAAGGGAAATGAGCCTAATGAAAACCCAGAGGAAAATAGGCAAGCGGTGCTAGGTCCCACCATTGCTATCATTGTCAATTACAATTAGTGATCTGCTGGCCTGGCTTGGCCTGAAAGTCCCAGCTCAGGCCTGGCTTAGAAGGGCTTGGGCTTGATAAAATTACAAGCCAGGCCACAAGCTCCAAGAAGCCCTTAGCTAGGGCCTTGCCTGGCCTGAAGCCACAGCTCAGGGCCCAAGCCACACCTTGCCACTGTAGTATAAAGCAAATCTTTGGTTGCCATAGTACTGTCACATATTTACAACTAATCATCAAACATATTATGTTCAGACTCCTTGCAATTGCCTGCTTCAGTCTCATCATCCTCAGTCATCTTATCCTGCACAGTCATCTCAGTGAATAATGAAGGGTCTTCACAAAACAGCAGTTTTGATTTTGAGTGCACTTCTGAAATTGGAGCACCTCAACAATATTGCACTTGAGGCAGTTGCACTGCTTGATAATAGTAATTCCTGCTGAGGAGAAAATACACTTGGCTAAAACAGAAGTTGACATGATTGATAGAAAATCATGTGCAAGTGACACCCAAACTGGATATTGTGTCAAATTGATGCCCCACCACTGAATGATGGTGAGGTCACCAATGTTATCTTGCATAGTGAGGTATTCATGGAAGCCACATAGCCATGGCTGTGTTGGGTCATCCCACTGCTTGCTTGATGTGCTATTCAAAGTAAGTGCATCATCATTGTCACTCTTGTCATCCACTAGTGTGCTGAGAAGTGCTTGCAGTTTTGGGTTACATGTGGTGATTTGATGGTGATGAGCATGGGGTTGAGGGGCATCAGCTGGTGTAGGATACATCGAATGAAAGCATTCTTTATACTTTATACATGTCAATAATGAACAAGACCACCCAAGCACATGAAAACAGATGCTCACAATTGTTTCAGCATGCTTTAGCACTTCAAGGTATACATCTTCACCCCAATTTGCACATATGTAGTTCAACTTTTGCTGTGGATCAAATACTACATGAACAGTTAGTGATATATTGAAGACAAGATTAGTATAAGAAGATAACTACCCATGGCAATGATGTGCACATCACATGTCAATGTACAGTTGTAGTACTCTGAAGTCTTTGCAAGTGCAACATTGAGTGCTGAGTGAAACTGCATGTACTTCATCTGCTTCATGCATGCAGTCCACACCTTGAAGAGGGTCTTGAGTGCTGGTAGTAACATGTGAAGAGTAGGTTTGTGCTTGGTCAAGAATGCTTGCTGTGCATTCTCAGCATGCTATTAGTGTATGTTGATGAGTAATATTAGACAATGCCAATGTATAAAGATCATACTACATACCACAAGGAGAGCAAGTATATGATACACTGTGCCCCACTCTGTTTCTGATAGCTGCAAACTCAAAAGCTTGCAGCTCTTGAGTGAGTTTTGGCATTCCTGCCAAGCCAGATACTCAATGAACATATTCACCTCCTGAAATGCTAGTAAGTATTACTATGTCAATTGAGTTGCAATGACATACCTCCTTCAAGTTGAGTGCACATTGCAGCATGGTAAATGTTGATGACCAATAGACTTTCATGTTGAGAAGTAGTTGTAGTGGGAATGGATTTTTTTGAAGACTCTTGAAGAGCTCTTTACACTGTGCTGAGGATTGTGCCTGTAAAAAAATATCAGTATGTGTTAGTAATGACAATGCTTTTATAAGTGAACCTTGACTGTAATTGCACAAATGACACCAATTTCATCTCTATGATCACTTTGTTCAGCAGGTTCCAATTCATCTGTTGCAGCAGGATCATAGTGTGCTGTTGTACTGTATGTGCCCAAGAATGCTTGAGTGATAAGGTTGATGATATGCTCCATACAACTGAGCACAAGTCATGTTAGTCAAACCTTATGGCACATGGACATTGTGACTCACTGTAATTGCTGTTCTTTTGCATCAAAAGAATGTCCCTGTGCAGCTAGAAGCCTGGCAAACTCTTGTAACATCATGTTGTTGTTTGTAGCATTATTGCACATTACATAGTCAATCTAGTAGAGATATATATGAGTTGTAGTCCAAATCATCAGTGAAATACTTATCACAAACCTTGTGTAAAATTCCAGCTTGCCTAACTACCTTGAAAAGTGCTTGTCCAAGGCAGATGCCATTGTAAGCATTGTTGAGTTGGATAAATCCCAACAGGCTGATTTGGAGACTCCAAACTCAGGACAATGTCTCTTTAATCCAAGTGCCAGCGACAGCAAAGTACCCATCAGTATTTGAGGCTTGCCAGGCATCACAGGTTAAGTTGACATGACCTTTAATGATCAGGCCCTACTAACCAGACATAGTAATAAGTATGGTGATCTTAACAAAGCCTGATGAAAATTTGAAGGTACATTAAGGTGTTCCTTCAGGGAGACAAGGTTTGTGAGAAAGAGGTTGATGATTGATTGTCAAGTAGTCTTTGGGCCTAGGAGGTTGACCATGACTCCATTCAGAGCATGAGAGGTGATATCAATCATACTTTTGAAGGATGGGTACTGGAGTGCTTCAAGTGGCTGCTTGTTAAGTGTAGACACTGCTAAAGCAGCTTTTTCACATTTGTTGCAGCATTGTTTTGTATTGTTAGGTAGCATAGACTTGAAATTATTCTCAGTGGCCCATTCACAATACTCATTGGGATGGTTGGCTTGTTGGTGATAGTGTAAGGTATGTTGGAAATTTAATATTTACATTCCAAGCCAATTGCAATGGGACCAAGCACTCAAATGACAAATTAATATAAGAACCAGTTACAATTAAAGAGTTGTGATTACTAAGCTCATTACAATCTCAGTGTAATGGTCATTGGAGATTGATTGGCAAGATCAATATCAGTCAATACCTTGTCACAATTGGGCCAGTAGGCCTTCTTGTCAACCAACTTTAGCATTTCACATAAAACATGAAGTATGTATAGATGTGTTCAAGAAATATACAGTACTGTGAGATTTAAAGTCCACTGCTCCAATGCAATCACAATTGCAATGTAAAGCAATCAGCATTGCCATGTGATTGCCATCACTGTTACGATTTCGACTTTTACCCCTAATCCCGACGGTCACGCTAACTTTTTACCTTATGTTTTCTAACTCAATCCTTTCTTTCGTTGATCACGTGACGTACATGTGCTACCCTCATGTCAAGGCTATGCCCAGAACACTTTCCGATTGGCTGCCACATTTATGCTTCTATCTTTCATTTCCGATATCAAGGCAGTGCCTTATCTCTTATTCATAACTCGTTCTGACTCCTTATCAATGATAACGCCTCATGATTAACTCATGGCACATAGCCATTCCTTATCCACCAATCATTGATTTTACCCTTATCATCGTACCACTTCCCTAGTAGGAAATAGGCACAAACATGTACAAATCCTAGTTAGTATATAAAGGCTCGATGCCACCTCCAGAGACTTCAGTAAAGTTCTCTTGGAGTTTTCGCCTCTCTTGAGTGACTTAGCCTCTTCCTTCTACACTCTTACAAGCTCAAGTCTTAGGCTTGTTTCAATCACTGCTTATTGCAATGGCACAAATAAATTTCCAACATAGTAGCCTTGTGGATGATTAAAACAGCTTTCTTCTTCATCTTGCTTCAGGATATTGCAATGAGTAAGTGCAATAAATGAACAAGAATATAAAGATAGACTTATGTGCATGCATGACAATCTCTATTTCTTGTTGTTCTGTAAGTTGATATACAGTGCTGAAAAAAAAGTGTCAATGTCCTGGGTACAGTCCATATGTGGCCTCTTGGTTGGTACATCAAGGTCAATGACCTCTACATCCTTGAGTAAACCATTGGGTCCTGTTTCATCTGTCCCAGTAGCTGTTGGTGTTGAAATGAGACCTTTACAAAATTAAAAAGTCAAATCTGTGAAGTAAAAGACTTACATTTAAACCCTTTTGATGGCTGATCATCTTCCAACTCAAACTCAAAACCTGTCTCAGCTGAGGCTATGAGAGGGTCAACATATGCAACCTTGTATTTTTTGGGCTGGCTATCATCACATGAAGCCTGAGGCCACTTAGCTGCTTAAGCTTGCCAATGGAAAGATAGTTCCAGGTCAGCAGTGTTCTCAGCACATGTGACCCATGCTGAATGAGTAGTGTTACATTTTGAGTGACAAGGCTGTTCTCCATCATCAGAAATGGTGTCAGACATTGGTAATAATGATTAAGTGATCAATTGATGAAACCTTAAATTTTTTAGATTCTTATACAGTGAGATGCAAAACTATTGCAATGTTTGACCATAAACTAGAGTATGAAGTATTCTACAATCACTTGTAGGAATTTCACTTTGCTTTGCTGAGAACAAATAAGGTACATACCATTGGCTACAACTTTGTCCCCAGGGTCATGCAATTTGGTTCACAGGCTATTGAAATACATCCATTTCAAAACAGTCATACCATTGCAATAGTTTTGTACCTTTTGATATCTTGGGTATATTAGTACTTGGTATAGCCTCCCTTTGCCTTAATAACTGCTTGAATCCTTCTAGGCATGCTCTCTATCAACTTCTGACACTCCTCAACTGCTATCCCCTCCCAATCAACTTGAACTCTCTCCCACAATTCACAAATTCCCTTAGGAGAGGATTCATGGTCTGCTAGTCTCCTTTTGAGGTAACCCCAGAGATGCTCAATGGGGCTTAGGTCGGGAGACTGTGCAGGCCATACCATAGTTTAAAACTCCTGCTCCTGAAGCCAATCCTTGACCTTTTTGCAAGTATGCTTGGGGTCATTGTCTTGCTGAAAGATGATATCAGGAGGATCAAGACCATAAAACTGCAAAGAATTCAGCAGTTCATCCTTCAAAATCTGAAGGTAAAGGTCCCCATCCATCCTACCATCAATCTTAGCAGCATAGCCAACTCCCTGCCAAGTCATACACCCCCATATCATCAAAGAACCTCCTCCAAACTTGACTGTACCTTCCACCAACCTATTACTAAGCCCTTCCCCTGCCTTTTTCCACACCCACTTGCACCCATCTGACCCTAGGCAATTGATTTTGGTCTCATCAGACCATACTACCTTCTTCCAATCCTCCAGAGTCCAATCCTTATGAGCATAAGCAAAGTCAAGACAAGCCTTGTGATGCTTGGCTGATAGCTGAGGACATTTTGACTTGACCACAGCTTTCATACCTGTCTTCCTCAAGTGTCTGCATACTGTGGAAGTGGAGAGAGGCTGGTTGACTATGTTGGTGAGTGCTTTAGTCACCTGGACAGCAGTTTCTGCTTTTCCAGAAGAGATAAGGTGAATAGCATGACAGATATTAGTAGCAGAAAGCTTGGATGGGTGACCTCCAGTAGCTTTCTGAAGCTCAGAACACTCCTTGGAGCATATTCTGGATATGGTAGACAAATGAAGACCAGTAGCAGATGCAATAGAGTTGGCAGATTGACCAGCATCAAGCATAGAAAGAATAGTGTGTTTTTGAGTAGGAGAGATGGATCTCATGATGGTTGTGGTTGGAAACAAAGATGTGTGTGAACTATTTCAAACTCAGACATAATCCAAGTATGTGTATCTTTGTTTGTATGGCCAAATATAATCACATAACACTTGATTTCACTCTGCTTAACAAAAAATACAAAACTATTGCAATGATATTACTGTTTTGAAATGGATGTATTTCAATAGCCTGTGAACCAAATCACATGACCCTGGGGACAAAGTTGTAGCCAATGGTATGTACTTTATTTGTTCTCAGCAAAGCAAAGTGAAATTCCTACAAGTGATTGTAGAATACTTTATACTCTAGTTTATGGTCAAACATTGCAATAGTTTTGCACCTCACTGTAGCTGCTCAGATTCTGCCAAGTCAACTGTGGCTTTGGGGCTTGGCCTGGCTTGGCCCAGCCTGAGAGTCTTCAATATCTCAAGCCAGGCCATGAGCCCCTCCAAGCCATAACCATGGCCTGACCTGGCCTGGCTTGGGAGGGCCCAGCAGCCAGGGCCTGGGGGCTTTCAGGCCAGGCCTGGCAATCACTAATTACAATGTACTAGAGATGGCCAATGAAGGGATGACAGCCAAGCAGATACATGATGCCATCACCCAAGCAATGTGGGAGGACTATCAACTTGAGGTGTTTTAGCTCAGCATGGCAATCAGGACTCTGCTGAAGATGTTAGGAGCAATGTCAATAGCCTGAGTGATCTTGTAGATGAACTTGACATTTTGTAGCACATTATATTAACACACAATTTGATTGGATTCATTCACATAATGGTCATAGTTCAAATTTGAGCACAAGGAACATTATGATTATAACATTGTATCATACAGTAAACAGCATATTTAATTGGCCATGGACAATGCACCAAGCTTTGTAGCAAGCATCTTTGCATACATAACACGTTCAGCAGCTTTGAAACTCAAAAAAAGCTAAACCTTTGCCTTGTGCTCTGTAAAATGATCCCCAATGATGACAACCTGCTCAGCTGGCAGTGGCAGCTCAAGATGATGCAGCAGTTGCTTCATCAATCACAGAGAATTTGTTATGAAATGAAGTTCAGATGGCATCAGTGAGATTGGTAATTGAGCTCATCACTATATTGATCAATGGCAAGTCCAATGTCTTGTTGGAATTGTTGTCTCTGGCTGAGGCAGAGATGCAGCTCTGCTTGGAGCTCCTGGATATGATGGAAGGCAGGTTGGTGGAGAATATGGAACTGGAATTAGGTATAGGCCCAGGGAAAAAAAGAAGCAAAGGGAAGGTAGTGGCATCAGGGGAGACTGCAGAAAGGGGGCATTCATTTTCCATGGATGCAGTAGATGTGATAGGACGAGCAGAAGACATGATAGGTGTGGGCAAGGGCAGAATGGAAATGTCCATGGTGTCAGAGAGATCAGGTGGCATTGCACCCAGGCTGCTGGTGGCAGCTTGCCTGGTTGTTGTCTGGCATGGCCTGGGTAGAATGCATTCTTCCCTCAGGGTGTGGCTCCTGTATCAGGAAATATCTCCTCCATCTCATGGAAAAGGGGGAAGCCCTTGTTCTTGAAGGGCTGTATTGCTGGGTTCAAGTTCACCTATGCCAATGGTAAATCAGAGGTCAATCTATTTAGTGCAAAAAACATACCTTAGCATACATATTCCTTCCAAACTGCATTCAATGCATTGCTAGCAGCTGCAATATTTGCTCCCTTCTGATTGTCCCAGGTAAGGCCAGATGTGTTGTTGTGGAACCTACAAACAGCCACATACTGTCCCTTGAGCTGGACAAGAGCTCAACTTAGAAGACCATAAACAGATGATACAATGTGATTGACATACTGTGTTCCACTTGGTCTTGACTTGCTTGGCCTCCTTTCTCCTGGTACCCAGCACACAAAACTTTGCAAGATACTCAGCAGCTCCAACAAAAGATTGCTCTTTAAGATTGGCACCATCCTTTTCAGACCTATGATTGTAAAAGTATCTGATCAGGGCTTCAATTTCTGCATCTTCCCAATCATTGAGCCCTGGCAGAACCCCCCAGAGTCAATGGCAGGGCCTTGAGTCAGATTCTGAGAGGATTGACTGAGATGATCCACCATGATCTGTACAAGTTGCTCAATTGAATCAACTGCTTGAAGTAAGAGAGTGTGGATGTAAGTACAACCTTGATTGTGATTGTGATAACAGACTTGAATTGGCAGCATCATCCTATGTACAAGAGCAGGAAAAGGTTTGGGCAAATTAAACCTCCAATTCAATTGTCAATTCCAAAGCCACAAGTACAAACTTGTGCAATCACTGTCGTTCCAAAATCAAGGGAAATAATTTATTCCCGTTCAGGCTGTTACTAATAAAGAATGACGCTAGTCAATGACTCAACATTCTTAATTAGGTTTTCCCATCGCCGGGAGTATTAGGTGAGCACATCCTGGCGCAAGGCTGGATATCCATCCATCTTTACCACTGGTAATACCGTTCTGACTGGGACGAGCTTGGTTATCTCACCATATTTCAGAGTCTGCATTCGAGAACGCAAATCACAACAATATCCATTCGGGCAGAGCGTAAGTTGGTGTGTATTCCTAATGAGCCATCGCTGATTCTTTCTGTAGTCGAATTGATATCTCGACCATTCTCGTTTGACCACGGCATGTTGGAGTTCTTGAGGCTAGCCGTAGCCTTTGCTACTGAGCTCAGCAGTGCCCATATAACCGTTGATGTCAACATATCACGAATTACTTTGCAGTCATACCAATCTACCCGATGCATACATATTGTCGATGGACATCAAGTGTTGAACATTTTGAATGCCGACTGACACCTGGTTGCTAAGATGCTGAGATTATGATCCACCTGACCATGCCCTCCTTAAGGGGTTTCGGACATGACTGTAAAACCGCGGAAACGCGAAAATACTTGTGTCATGACAACATGGAAGACGTACTGTGGACATGCCACGGCTATAACAATAAGGACGAGATACTGCCGAGGTCGTACAATTGAAAAAGAAAAAGAAACCGTTTGTGATGCCAAGTCCGATTCCACATGAAAACCGTCGATACGAAAACCAGAAAGGAAAAAAGGGGGATAAAGAAGCTGCTCTCGTAACAGCATGAAAAAAAAGACGATCGCCGAGATTAGTTCTTGGTCTGAACGCCTCCAGCCGTGATCTATGTATCAGTTGTCTTGACCGTCGCCCGTCTGCTGTGGCTGTGACGTCATCGTCGCCGTGGCGACATACCTGTCCCATGCGTCGATGGTGGCGGTCGGGAAAAAGTACGTCGACTCCGTCCGGGCAGAGCCATAATAAATCCCCGCC
>JBBPMZ010000775.1:0-10655 GCA_038090575.1 Tylopilus cf. pernanus | reverse complement strand
GCTTATCAAACCTGCACCGAAGACGACAGTGACCCTGTCGTCTTCATCTCCGCCTAGCGACGAGCAGGAAAAACCCGCAGTCGATAAGCAAAGGCGATATGCCGCCGTCCTGCTCGCCTGCGCGGCCATTGGACCGCCCGATCAGAGTGAGACTACGTTGGATAAGACCGCGAGGGAAGCGCTCGTGGTGGATTGGGTGGTGTTGGCACATCATCCCGTTATCTGTACGTGTTGGTTGTGTTATCGCTGCGCCAGGGCTGATCGTGTTTGATCAGCTGGACCCTCGCAAACGCTATGGATCGAGGTGTGTCAAAAGGCGGGTACGGACCCGCTCGAGGTCCTCGCTGGACATGTCGATGTAGCAATGAAACGTGTGCTCGAGGCGTCTGTGATGGATCCCAAGGTGTGTTGACATAATTAATTGAACGCCACTTCATTGATGTTGGTGCCGCGCAGCTGGGCTTTTCCGAAGCGAGCTACCGTGCAATCGGTACGATGACATTTATCGCGCCACATGTCGTGTTACCCCGCGTAATGGATCAGCTTCGAGTGGATATCGATGTGGGGGCATTGAATGCGCTGACTGATGAGGATATCGGCATCTGGGAGACGCCCGAGGGGACAACGTATGTCGACGGTAAGTCACGTCCTATGTGTGTGACATACATCTGACACCCTTTCTCAGTCCTCGCGACCCGCACCAAAGACGATGTCCCTAAAAAAGGCAAAGACGCCGACATTGCCCGGTGGGAAGCTGAGCTCCGCCAGTCCCTCGCGAACAAAAAGGCCAAGTCAGGCGTTGGCGCGGCGGGGTTGTCCAAGGAAGCACACGCCCTCGTGCAAGCGCAGCTCGCAAAGGAAGCGTCGGTACGTGAACGCGTTGGTGCGCTCCGTGCACGGCTCGTGCGTGCGTTGGCGTTCGTGAGACGCATCGTGGACCGCGGGGGATCGGATGTGCGAGGGTACGCCACGGCAATGGCGGAACAGCTGCTTGAGGGGGCGATGAGTGCGACGTGTGCGCGGCTCGTTGAGGGGGACGCAGAGGGCCCGTTTGAGACGTTTGTTAGCCTGACGGGATGCTTGGCCGAGCGGTTGGAGGGGTTGCGACGGTGGCTTGGCGTAGCGGTAGTCAGAGCGCTCGAGATGGGGTGTGTCCCGGAGACACAGACGGTCGAGGGGCTGGGTGGTAAGTATTTTTCCGTGTTGGCGTGGTGCTGGCTGACGTGCGGGCTTGGACAGCGTTGGTGTTGCGGGTGCTGTATCGGCTGCGGACGTTATCGGAACAGGCGCCGTTTGATGCGGCAACATTTTCGTTTGCGTTTTTCTTACTGGGGCGGGTGGCGAGCAAGGGTGGTGTTGGTGTTGAAAAGGGTGGGGAGGGAGATGACGAAGCACTCGAACAGGTCACGCTCGTGCTGGACGTGATCCGGTTCCATCGAAGTGAATGTAAGTTGTTCTGTGCCGTTGTTCATGCTCCTTCTCAAGAGCACCTCTGCCGCAGTTTCCGATATGGCCTTTCCTCGCAAGACAACGATCGAACATGTGTTGCAAGTGGTGAGGACACAACCGCGTCTGAGCAAGGACGCCTCGTCGCTCCTCGTCGATCTGGGCGAGGCGATTCACGCGAATGCCACGAGGGACGAGGTAGCTGTATTGATCCAGGGAACGCTCCTCCAAGAGACGCATGTCCGGAACTCGTGTTTGCAAGCGCTTCAGGTGAGTCTGCATTCCAATGCGGGTTGGCGGGCACTGACGACGAGCAGCCGTTCGATTTGACAGAGTTGGACTGGTCCCCTGAGCTGTGGGTTGCGTGTCACGATGAGGATGAGCAGAATGCGCGGCTGGCGAGTCATGTGTGGGAGGATAATGGGTTGGACGTGACAGAAGGGTATCTTGAGGAGATGCTTGCATTCTTGGGTGCGTCGAATGGTTGATTTTGTTGGTGTGGTCTTATGAAGTTGACAGGGCATGACCACGCGTACGTGAGAACGAGTACGGCAGCTGCGATTGCAGATGCTGTCGAGCATCATCCGCAGACGGGTCACGAAACGATCGATGCATTGCAAGCGTTGTACCGAGAAAAGGTAGGTCGACTCGTCTCGATCGTGCCCGTGCTGATATCTCTCCAGGCCAAGATCTTGGCGCCCGAATTCGATGCTTACGTGGGTGCCTTTATGTCATCGCTGACTCAAGTAGGCTAATGACACACGCTCGTAGGGTATGGTGATCGCACAGAGCCTGGACCGCGCCGATCCATGGCCAACACGCGTCGCGATCGCGTTGGCGATTCGACACCTCGCACCGTTCTTCCCCGGGACACAAGTGGAACCCTTTTTCAAGTTTTTGATCCAAGACGAGGCTCTGGGCGACCGATCGTCCGAAGTACGACGGGAGATGCTGCAAGCGGGTGCAGCGGTGATCGATCATCACGGAGCGTCGCAGCTCGCAGGGCTGCTGTCCGCGTTCGAGACGCACCTCGCAGGCCCCAGTCCAGCCAACGAGACGGGAGACCAGATCAAGGAGGCCATCGTGATCTTATTTGGTCGCGCCGCACGGCATCTCGCACAGTCGGACGCCCGTATCCCGGGGATCGTGGATCGGTTGGTGGAGGCGCTGCAGACGCCCTCGGAACAGGTGCAGATGGCGGTGTCAGACTGTCTCGTACCGCTCGTGACGTTGATGGGCGAGGACCGGAGTGGCTTATTGATCGACAGGCTTTTCAAGACGCTCTTTGAGGCGCCCAAGTATGCAGCCCGACGTGGTGCGGCGTATGGGCTTGCTGGTGCGCTCAAGGGGCTCGGGATCGGTGGGATGAAGCGGTACGATGTGATCGAGCGATTGCGTGCCGCTGCTGAGGACAAGAAACGATTCGAGCTAAGGCAGGGGGCCATGTTTGCGTTTGAGACGCTGTCGTCGACGTTTGGGCGGCTGTTTGAGCCGTACATCACGTTCATCTTGCCCATCTTGTTGACGACATTTGGGGATGGGACGACGGACGTGCGGGAGGCAGCGCAGGACGCGGCACGGGTGATCATGGGCAACATGTCTGGGTATGGTGTCAAGTTGATATTGCCGTCGTTGATGTCTGGACTGGACGAGAAGCAGTGGCGGTCGAAAAAAGGGTCGATCGAGCTGTTGGGCATGATGGCATACTGTTCGCCCCGCCAACTCTCGCTCTCGCTCCCGATCGTGATTCCGCGGTTGACGGGCGTGCTAACGGACACGCACGCGCAGGTCAAGGCGGCGGCAAATAAGAGCTTGAAGCAGTTTGGGGAGGTGATCAGTAACCCGGAGATTCAAGCGTTGGTGCCGACGTTGCTCAAGGCGCTCGTGGATCCGGTCAAGACGACGACGGCGTTGACGGCGTTACTCAAGACCTCGTTTATGCATTACATTGACCACTCGTCGTTGGCGCTCGTGCGTGGTGTGCTTTTTTTCGTTTTGCCCCGAGGCGCTGACACATGACAGGTCATTCCGATCATTGAGCGTGGGTTGAGAGAACGGGGTGCGGAGGGGAAGAAAAAAGCGGCGCAGATAGTGGGCAACTTGGCATCGTTGACGGACTCGAAGGATTTCGTGCCATATCTGTCGAGTTTGCTCCCGATGGTACACGTCGTGCTGGTCGACCCGGTTCCTGAGGCGCGTGCGACGGCGGCCAAGACGCTCGGAACGCTCGTCGAGCGGCTTGGGGAGGTGCATTTCCCCGACTTGGTCCCTGGATTGTTGAGGACACTCAAGACGGAGACGTCGGGCGTCGACCGCCAAGGTGCCGCGCAGGGTCTGAGTGAAGTCTTATCTGGACTGGGCATGGACCGTCTCGAGGGCCTCTTACCCGATATCATCGCCAACGCGCAGTCCCCCCGCAGCACCGTACGCGAGGGATTCATGTCCCTCCTCGTCTTCCTCCCGGCAACGTTTGGGAACCGGTTCCAGCCGCACTTGCCCAAGATTATTGCGCCGATTTTGAGTGGGCTGGCGGATGTGGAGGAGTTTGTGAGGGAGGCGGCGATGCGCGCTGGGCGGATGATCGTGACGAACTATGCGAGTCGTGCGATCGACCTGTTGTTGCCCGAGTTGGAGGAAGGGATGTTTGACGCTGGGTGGCGAATCCGGGTGTGTCTGAATCTTGTTAGGTCGCCTTGTGTGCTGACGCTGAGATAGCAATCTTCAATCACGTTGGTGGGCGAGCTGTTGTTCAAGGTATCTGGGATTACGAGCAAAACTGAGATGGGGGATGAGGAAGAGATGGCCGAGGCAGCTGTGGCGGAGTCGTCCCGACGGGCGTTGACGGAGGTGTTGGGTGCGGAGCGACGTGATCGAATCTTGTCGGCGTTGTACCTGGCGAGGCAAGACGCTGTCAACGTCGTTCGACAGTCGTCGATTCACATTTGGAAGGCGCTCGTGCATAATACGCCAAGGACGGGTGCGTGTGCGTGTCGAGCGCGGATCGGTGTCTGATGTTTACTCCAGTGCGTGAGATCCTACCCGAGTTGGTGCGTCAGCTCGTCAAACTATGTTCGAGCGACGAATTTGAGCAACAAGAGGTGCGTACGTTGTTTGTGTGGGTATTGTATCTCACCCGGGGATGATGTAGACGGCCACACGGACGACCACGGAGTTGTGTCGCAAGTTTGGCGAAAAGATTTTGGGCGAGATCGTGCCGATTTTGCAGCATACAGTGACGTCGCCTGATGCGCGTACCCGTCAAGGCGTGTGCCTCATGTCATCGGACATTATGTTGGTGTCGTTTCTCCTTCCTGATCCTTTCTGACGACATTTGCAGGGAGAGCACCACAGACACGCAGCGCGAGGGCCACGAGAGCGAGATCGTCCACATGGTTCGGACCTCGCTCGTGGACGACGATGCGACTGTCAGGGCGGCTGCCGCCAAGGCGTTTGATACCCTCCAGGAGCACATCGGGGCCAAAGCGATCGACCAGACGATACCAACGCTCTTGGAAGCGCTGCGTCAACCTGGCGAGAGTTCTGGCACGGCGCTGCAAGCCTTACGCGAGGTCATGTCGGTGAGTCGCGGTTCACGAGACCGAGGCGAGTCATGTGCTGATGTGTCCGTGGCGCTAGGTCCGCGCGTCGACGGTATTCCCGGTGTTAATTCCAACCTTGATCGCGACGCCGATGACGGTGTTCAATGCGCGAGCGCTTGCCTCACTCGTCACAGTGGCTGGCAACGCCCTCAGCAAGCGGTTGACAGTTATCCTAAGCGCATTAGTTAAGGTGATGGAAGAGGACAAGGACGAAGAGTTGGCAGATGCTTTAGACGAGACGCTGCGTGCCTTGCTTGAGTCGATCGAGGACCCGGAAGGGCTGAACACGTTGATGCTCTTGCTACTTGGATGGTACGCACAAGTTGTTTTTGTTGAATTCCCCTTTGACTTGGATACGCAGGACCAAAAATGATACACCGACACGCCGTACGAGCGCGTGTGATTTGTTCGCCGTATTTTGCGAAGTATCCGAGCTCGATTCGTCTCTGTACCGAGTCGACTGGGTTCGACAACTTGTCTCGCTATTCGACGATATGGAAGTCGATGTTCACACTGCGGCGTGGAAGGCGTTTGACACGTTTGTCAAGTCGGTGCCCAAGGACGAACTGGAGCCATTGGTCGTTCCCCTTCGTCGGACGGTCGAAGGCACAGGAGCGCCAGGACGCACTGTACCTGGGTTCAACTTACCCAAGGGCGTGGCACCTACCGTGCCTATTATCATCGCCGGTCTCACCACAGGCAGCAACGAGCAACGCGAGAACGCAGCGTATGCAATCGGGGATCTTGTTGAGCGCACCGACGAATCAGCCATCAAACCATTTGTCGTGCCCTTCACTGGTCCGCTCATCCGTGTGGCCACCCAGGCGACGACGTATCCCCCAGGCGTCAAGACTGCGATCCTGTCCGCATTGGCGACGATGCTGGAGCGAATCCCCAACCACGTCAAGCCATTCTTCCCTCAGCTCCAACGGACCTTCGTCAAGTCTGTCAACGATCCGTCGAGTATCGTCGTGCGTACACGGGCAGCGGATGCACTCGGTGTATTGATGCGCAGCCAACCACGTGTCGATCCAGTAGTGACGGAGCTTGTCGGGGGTGCACGCGGAAGCGAGGAAGAGATCGCCGCGAGCTTTTTGCTGGCGCTGTCTCGTGTGGTTCGGAGTGCAGTGGTGCATGGTGGGGTGGGTGACAAGGCCAGGGAGAGTTGTGTCGAATTGGTTCACGAGGCATTCCGTGGGACACACGAAGGTTAGACGTTGGTTTCACTCATTTGATTGACATGGAGCTCACACGGGTGTAGATCACTACGTGCAAGCGACGGCGAGTCTGGTCGCGTCCTTGTCGACACACCCGCAGTCGCTCAAATCGGTTGTCAGGTGAGTTGTCTTCATCTTGATCGTGTGGACGTCTCCACATGTTGGGTGTGCGTTTTAGTGCATATCTCGTCTCCGGCACGCCTCCATCGGCGCTATCATCCCATGCGATCCTCGCGGTACTCGAACCTGAGGACACGGAGGAACGTATTCGGCCTGATGAGATGCTGTTTACCAAACTGGGGGTGCTGCGTAGCGTAGCCCTCAAGATCAAGGAGAGCGCGGCGAACGAGCGTCCTGCGATTTCACGTCCAGCGCGCGATGCACGGGAGGTTCTGAAAGAGATGGCAGCGGATGGCGAGGAGAGTTTGATAGGGGTATTTTGAACGAGTTCGGAATCAGTCATATGCAGTATGTGCCGAACACCGGCGAAGATAACTAGATTCGCAAGGCTCAGTGATGACAACGAATGAGCGATGCAGTGGCATGGTTTTGGGTGTTTTGTGCGCGCCCGTTGAACAGAACTATCAGCATGCCTTCCAGCTTCGAGGAAATATTGCAACGCTTACTTTAAATATGGTAAGCATACAAACGAGTAGGCGGTTTCAGAGGTAAAGTATATGCTATGTATGTATGTACGTCTGCTATGAAGATCCTGCTCCAAGCTCCTCTCTTCCGTCCCTTGCTTCGGGTCAACCCAGGCTTATCCGTCCTGACCATTTGGTGTCTTCCTTGTCACCGGACCAGTATTTGACAATAATTCCAACAAGTCGTGGAGAGGTAAGGATGGTGGACAGTTAGTGCAGAAATACTGGATTTTTGAAACGATTGTCTCTGCGGTAGGCCGCCGCTCTATCGAAGACCAGCATTGCTGGATCATGTCCCAGTGTGAATCGTCGATCGGTCGAGACACGGGTCTTCCTGGATTCTGACCCCTTGCTAACCGGAGCACAATGGCTGCGTCTTCGTGGACTTCTGACCACGGTTGTTTGCCAGATAGCACCTGCGTCAATATCAGCACGGACTAGCCAGGGCTTTCGTGCTCAGTTTCAAACTTGCCTGGAGAGCAGCGCAACCAAAGGAATAAATGTCACTCGCGGGTGTCCGAATGAATGCCTCGTCCGATTCAAGCTGCTCTGGTGCAATCCAGCGCAAAGCTCCTTGTCGTGCTGTAGACCTCTGGAGATATGCCAATGCCTCTGGTATATTCCCTATTAAGGAGGCGAATCCGAAGTCGGCTAGTCGCGCAGTGTAATCCGTATCGAGAAGCACGTTGTTCTGTCTAGCGGTGAGACAAAAAACATAGAGGACTGGGATTTCAACTCTCACGCACGCAGTTCAGGTCGCCATGGATGAATGGAAAAGAGTGCACTATGAGTCATCGTTACTTCGAGTCCCCGCGAAGGATGAAGAATACCCACGGTAATTCAGTCCACTTGCGATATCCAGGAGCTACGCCAAACAATTAGGAGACCTGACACAGTGGACATTCAGCACTAAGGACGCACAAAATGGAGTCGGTGACCTAAGCCCAGGATGTTGTCGTGCTTTGCTAAGAATTGGTGGAGGCAACCGTTGGGCATCCACAATGACACCAGTGATATTACACCATGCATTCCAAACCCATGTGCAATGCCTAGAAACGGGACGATATTAACATGGTTTAGTCTCTTCCAAATTCCCAGTTCTCGATTCAGCATCTATAGTAAGATTAGATTTACGCTTGATTGACTGAAGAAAGAGAATTGCCTTGGAATGTTTGTCATCGGTCTCCTCTCCATCTGCAAGTCTAAAGCGAAGGGCCTTCACAGCGACCTACAATAAAGATCTGATTAAGTTCGGTATCGCTCCATAGCGCAGGTGTGCAAACCTCTGTCCGTACCAGGTAGGCAACATAATAGCATCTATAGACGTCACCAAAACCGCCAGCGGCTGAATACCTATCATCACATTTAACAATGTCAGGTGTAAGATCGGGGGGACGCGGAAATTTAGGTCTGACAAGATGATTCGGGGGATACCATGAGAACTACAGTGCAAACGATTTAGACGAAGTGACATACTGGAAGATGATATTTGTAAACGAGGCAGTCGCACCAAAGGGCGAAGAACGTCGACAAGCAGGCAACACGGTCGCCGGGGAGGCAGGGACAGACTGTATACGTGTATAGGATGGAGGTGGCTGGATGAAAAGTGGAGTTGGGAGCATATTTGAGGAGGGTACATGCCACAGATATAGCTTCCCATCCGCTGTCGCCGAAGCCACGGATTTACCAGAGGGGGAGAAAGAAACTGCCCTCACGATGTGAGTATGTTGCAGACGTCCGACAGAAGCACCCGTAGATGTGTCCCAGAGGCGGACAGTTTGGTCAGTGGATGCGCTCGCGAGCGTGGATCCGTCTGGAGAAAGTGAGAGGGAGGCTATCCAGTCGGTGTGACCTGACCAAGCATCTCCAATTTGCTGACCTGTCGCTGAATCCCAGCAGCGAATCGTACTGTCAAGTGAGCCAGAGAAAATCCTGGCACCATCGTGCGACCACAAAAGACTCCATATTAGTTTTCGATGGCCTTTCAGCGGTCCAAGGATATGAGTGCCTGTCGAGACGTCATACACGGAAATGTCCCATCCGCCACACGCGAGTTTGGTGCTGTCAGGAGAATAACAAAGCGAGTAGGCCTGGTCATTATTAATGGTGTTGACCCGTGCTCCCTCCAGGGTATAAATTCCCACGGCTCTGCCAACTGCCACAAATCGATCGTCTGGAGAGAGAGCGAGTACACTTGTATACCCATGATGACTCCATTTCTTGGCGAGTTTGTGCGACTCCACGTCCCACACTTGGACGTTACTCCAGCCAGTGCCAATGATCTTCGTACCATCTCTCGTCACTGCGACTCCCCCAACCACCCCACCGTGCGTCATTGCCAGTGAGGGCCCTTCTTTCTCCCCATCTTCCACGTTCCAGATCTTCATAGTTCCATCATGAGAGCCAGTAACAACGCGTCTTCCGTCGCCAAAATACGCGAGTGTCAGGATAGGGTCATTATGCGCCGAGATCACTAGATTTGGCACCGAACCATTCCTGTTGACATTTGGGCCGAGGGTGGGAGTTGAGTTGTTCATTTGAGGTGCGCGATGGAAATACTGATGGGGAGAGACGATGAAGACTCCTCCCCTACAGCTTATAAGCCACAATCAATGAGGTAAACATGTGGCCCCGGACTCAAGGCGATACAACAGCCCTCCCGAGTGCTTGTCCAGTTATTCAAGCACACTCTCCACTTCTCAAGTGCCCAGAAATGGATCTCTGTCTGGTGATTTTGCAGCTTACTTCCCTTTGATGCAGCCATATGGACACAGATACAATAATTCCAACATTACTGGCTCGCGATGGAGGCCGGCTGCGACTGCGACGTGTGATATCCTGTGTTCCTTACCCGTTCAACGCACAATGTTGTTAGAGCGTAGCGACATTAATCTCAATTAGCGGTGGTATAGCCACTGAGCCAAGCTCCTGAGTGTGAGGGCGCTCCGAGTGGCTGTATTGTAGTTAAAACCCCACCAACTGGGTTTCCTCTTAGCACTCAGCAATGGCCGGCGTAAAACGTCGTCAGCCACAGTTGTCTGGAACAGCGGACAGCCAAATAAACTGCTATGGAAAGCTGGAATAAATTTTTACTACGTTACTAGGCCTCGCTGAATCGACGCTGATCGGTAAGCCCTCGCGCACCCCGTTTACAACACGTGATAAGTAAAAAAACTTATTATATCTAGGGTACGGGCGAAAACCCCAACTAAGTCCAAGCACACAGCGAGGAAAAGAAGACTATGCTTGAGATTGAGTGTAGTATGACAGGGCGTAAACTGTTGAAGGCCCGCCTGGACCTTGCAGTCATAAAACTCCTTTGCTCTGCTGCGTTACCACCCACTCTTGTCGACTACCCAGAGTGGAAGAACATGTTTTCTATTGCCAATTGTGCCTATGGACCTGTATGCAGCACAGTGGTTGTTGACCAACACATCCCCAGTGAGGCTGCTCATGTACGAGCCCTCAGCTTGGAATATTTGCGAACCCAACATCACTTGACAGTCTCGTTCGATGGAGGAACCACTAAACGGCCGAGATCAGTTTATACAATTCATTTCACAACTGCTGATGGTCGAAGCTTTCTCATTGAAGGTGAAGATTCATCTGATACATCTCATACGGGCGAGTATCTCGCACATATGGTTCTCCGATCCATGGACTTGATTGGCCGCAACCACTTCTCTGGAATTACTTCAGACAATGCAGGGAACACTCGGCTCGCACGTCACCTCGTGGCAAAAGAGGTA
>JBBPMZ010000774.1:0-10661 GCA_038090575.1 Tylopilus cf. pernanus | reverse complement strand
GTTGCGCTCCGCTCTAGATTAGCCTCGCATCTGCATGGGCCCAACCCAACCCACGCAGCTCGGCTCCCCTGTCGCGGCAGTGCGTCGGGCCGGAAGCCCTCGCGGGCTTCGCCCACCCCACTACCTCACTACCCTCTCCTCACCCTCTCCTCTCTCAGCCACGAAAGCGGTCGGAATGCACGGACACAAGTCATTTCCATATAGGAACGTAGTTTGATCCTCGACTCCCGTCATACGAACCACTGCCCCATCATCAACGCATCCACTATCAACGCTACATACCACCCAGGGGTAGCAGTCCTTAAATTCTTCAAGACCCCAATCTTGCTCTCCACGGCGCCAAACGGAGCGTGCACATCAACGGAGTCACTATACGAATGGGTCATCGAGGCCAAGTGGTGCGTCGGTCGTGATGAAGAGTCGCATGTTGAGCCGCCGGAAGCTTGGCATTGTATGGGGCGAGTTGCGGATGAAGCTGGTGGTCCCATTATGTTCCGAGACCACATCGAGTGCAGTGCTGGCGGATTCGATCGGTAGTGCTGGTGAACTCGTGCGATACGACGCACACGATCTCAGTGTCACTGAATTCATCCCTCACAGCCATCATTACGGATAAAATGGTGGGTGAGGATCGTGCACTTACAAATGTCAAGATTATGTCCCGACGTGTTCGAAGACTTTCTACAAGGTTGGTCATACCCAAATCAAGTGGAACTCAACTCCTTGTTGTCACGCTGATAGAGGTCGGTAACTCATGAGCTATTATGGTGAGGCTTCTGTGTATCTTCTCAGAACAATCGAGAATTTTGATTGCTGGGTCGCTCTCGGCAAGGAAGGACCCATCTATAATATAGCTCGGAGCCCAAGCAGTGAAGAATTTGGCGTAGTGTGTAGTCGTAAGTTACTTTCGTCACTCATTAGTATCTTTAGCTCATATTTCACAACAGATGCCAAAATGATGATTTTTAATGAACACGTCCGCACACTCGATGTCTTTGGATGAGCATCACACAACACCGGCCCGTTCAACCCGCAGGATTGCCTTCAAGTTCTCTTCCTCGCTGGACTTGGCAATTCCGCAACGAAAAACGCCAGCTTTGACAACACATCGACTGGAGGATGTACATACTGTCGATGCCTCGGACGCGTCTTATTCTTCCTTGCCTCCTGACGGACACCCCCTTCTGACCGCAACACTGTCTCCGCGCTTGAGAGTCGACAGTAGTGTTAATATCTAGCACGCTACTGACCACTGGCCCACATCCAGGACGTCAATAAACTATACCTTGGCCACCATTTTGCCGGCGCCTCAGCCCTCTCTGAGTGTCCTCCCCATTGTACTTACGTCTAACCTGGGGCTACCAAACCTCCAAGCGCTTATCGACCTCCTGGCACGTGGGGGCTTGCCACGCTAGTTATCTTCCAGTGGAGGACGAGGGCGGGGACTGGGTACCACAGGTGACCGCAGGAGGCACGCTCGATGGGAGGCGACACCTCTTCAGGGATACAAATCCACCTGGAAGTATGCCTGCCACTCTCAGAATGGACAAGGGCATATACTTGGTGCTGCGCTACATATACCACTACCTGTGGCTGGTCAGGCTCAAAGAAGAGGAAGAAGGACAAGAAGAGTGAAAGGGGAAAAGGATCGAGCACGGTGACATCTGTCTGGGGCGTTGAATGTTCAAACAAATATGGACTCTAGTTTTCGAGAGCATGTATACTATCTCCGGGGTATGTTGACAATTTTTACGATAAGTTTCAGAGAAAGAGTTGACGGTTACACTCAGATCCAATGGAAGAAAGATCTACTTGTAGGAAAATTTGAGGAAAACGATAATGATGATTCTCATCGATGATGGTAGCACGCAATCCTGTTGATATGTTATCAGACGAAGTTTGGCGACATTTCCGGTACTGGTAATCGTTGAACATTATGTTGTGAAGTCTAAGCTAGTGTTACCGCGAAGCGAGCTCAAGTGAGTTTTCCGCGGCAATACATACACCTTCCTTCTTTGATTCACTTCACTACGACTGGGGCCGGCTCTCAAGTGGCTACGAGGCTTCCACAGCTTAACCATCGATACCACCTGTAGACGTTCTTTAAGTCCACTTGAGGTGCTCTCTGAAAAGCCATTCAACGCTTTCGAGTTGCAGAGGGTGCTTTTTCAGTGCGAGCCTAGTAAAGTTCTTGTAGGATTGCACGGCTTCAGGGTCAGGAAAGCCGGTAAGATTTGAGCCTGGGTATTGTACACTCTTTTAATCCAGGATCCTTTAGCTCATCGAGTATTACTTGGAAAATCTTCCACAAGGAAGTGACCGGTGCGAATTTTGTGCCACGACACTGGCTTATTTCCATGGAATGGCATTCGAGGGTGCACAGCAGTGCCTGGTATCTGTGCGCTATCAGCTAGAGCATGCTGCGTGACCATAACTGATCCACCTTCAGTCCGAAAACGAGGGAATGTACTGGGAAATTGATGATACTAGCTGCCTGAAGAATATGTTGTTGGATATCGGAAACTTGTAATCTGGAATCTAGTCACTACTTTGCGTTTGTACCTCAAGCTAGTCGGTGAAATTTATGATGTGTTTCGAGATGCTGGTATGCAGATACGATGCTCTCGATTAACACCTGGTTCTATACGAGCCTGAGTGAGATATGACGCTTTTTGAACTTTCTGGATTCTGGAAAGGACACTAGTCGCTCATGTCGGATTCCACACCGGGGAAGTGAAGCTAGTGCGGTCGACGCACCAAGTTCCACGTCACGCCAGTATACAGGTGCTCATTGGACATTCATTGTTCAGTAGTTTGATCCTGCACACTTGATTTCAATCCGCCTCCGCCCAGTGGCAGACTTCTTCACCAGAAACTTGAACGTACAGAACGGTCTCTTGATTTTATTCTCAAAGTATGCGTCTTCCTCTTTCTCTGTTATTTTTCTCGATTCTTGACACTTTCAGACTCATCTGCAACGAAACAATTTTCAAACAGGCTACACGTCCGTCCTCAACTAAACCTCATGCGATATACGTCTCTCCCATCGTCTCTCCGTCTTGGCGAGTCTCCCTTACCACGGCGACCGCCAAGACAGTAATGCTTCAAGCTCAAGACTATAATCTCAACCTTCCTTTCTTGCCACATTTCCAGGTCATCTCGCATCATTTCCAACACATCTACACATATTTCTCGTGTCCGTAAATCCCAACCAGTGCCTTATGGTGGCGCGGGCGTGGGGGATGTATCTAAGTCGGCCTCAGGCTCTTCAGCTTCGATCATGACGTATGCATATATGGGACGCACGATGCTTATGGAACCTCATTCGAATCGTTCATCGAGTCTTTGGCCTGCCAAAGATGCAGATCTCGCGGTGGTCATTCCCACATACTGGCAGGTGCAGTGCAGCAGTGCGCTCCCTTGACGCCCATACTATACCTATCTTGACCAGCACATTGTAATGAATAATCACCGCACACTATCATAGCATTCTTTATGCCGCTTTCGTTTGCCCTTCGCTGTTGCAGAACCCCAAATTCTACAATCAGGTTGTGCCCCACTCAACAAACATCTTCGTCACCTCTCTAAAATTGTGAGGGAAAAGGTGAGGGAGTCTCAATATCACTCTATAGCGAAGTGCAAAAGCGATTTCAAGACTAAGGAAATACAGGAGGGGGATCGACTACTTATATACTAACTACTTCAGGGCAGGACTGTCCATAAAAGGAAATAGAGCAAAGGGGGCCGCGTAAGCGATGATGTCATGTTGTGAAGGGTTGGTAAAGGGTATGACGTATGATGACGTCATGCTTAGTCAAATCGGCCGATTAGTAAACTAGCCCACGTCAGCAGTGACGTCATGGGTCTAGGCATGGAAGGTTCGAGAAAGTTCTAACATTACCCCCCTTCTAAGGCGAAGTGTCCGCACGAGCAGGAGGAAATTCGAAAAAGGAATCATCAAAACGAGAATAGGAGTTACGGAAAGAAAGGAAATCGGGGTCGGTAAATATGCCGGAGGGCGAAGGTAAAGGAATGCCACGGCATAGGGGACAAGAACAGGGAGAGTTGGCAGAAGGGTCGACAAAGCGAACCTTAAGGCGAAGAGGATCACGAGGAGCGGAGGGGAACTTTTTGTGGAACTCAAGGACGAGTTTCGTAGCGTGTTTCATGTCCTTGAGGGGAATCCATTCATTTTCTTCCCGAGGGAAGCCTTTCCACGCGACGAGGTACTGGATAGATCCGCGATGTTGTCGTGAGTCGAGTACTGCTTCGATCTCGTGTTCTTCTTGCTGGTCAATGACATCTGGTGGCGGAGGAGGAGGAGCCTTCTGAGACGGGAATTCGCCTGGTTTATACGGGCGTAGAAGGGACTCGTGGAACACGGGATGGATGTTCCGCCATTGCTTGTCAAAGACGAGCTTATAGGATGCTTTGCCGATCTTTTCGGCGACCTTAAAAGGACCATAGCGTTTGTCGTCGAGTTTCTTCGACGGTCGCTCGGTACGGATGTTCGTTGCTTCAAGGAGGACGAGGTCTCCTTGTTTGTACTTGATGCTAGGACGTGTTTTGCGATCGTAGTACTTTTTCATGTCGTTCGCGGCATGCTCAAGAGCGAGCTTCACGGCGGAACGGTTCTTCTCCATTTGTGCAACGAATTGACCCGCAGCGGGATTGACGCTGGTGGTGCTTTTGTCCGATTTCCAGACCTTGGGATTGAACCCGTAATTGAGCATAAAGGGCGAGAATTTTGTCGCGCTGGTGGTGTTGTTATTGTGCGCGAACTCGGCTAAGGGTAGCCATTCAGCCCAGTCGTCTTGTCGATGATTGACATAGAGACAAAGGTATTGCTCGATTTCGGAGTTCACTCGCTCCGTTTGTCCGTCCGTTTGGGGATGGAATGCCGTCGAAGGGTTTCCATCGATCTGAAGTTGTTTATACAGATCGGACATAAACGAGGAGACGAAGTTGCTTCCTCGGTCTGAAATGACTTTGTCGGGGACGCCGTGTAGTTTAAACACATTGTCCACGAAGACTTTCGCAACTCCCTGCACCGTTATTTCGTTTGTCACGGGGAATAAGTGTGACATTTTCGAAAAGCGGTCGACAACGACGAGGATCGCGTTTGCTCCGTTTGATTGGGGTAAGGGACCGACAAGGTCGACGGAGATGACTTCCCAAGGACGCGAGGGGATGTCGTGAGGCGTAAGGGGCGTTTTCGCTGCAGTACGCTGCGGTTTTGTGCGTTGACATTTATCGCACCCCTTTACGAACTTTTCGACATCTTCTTTGATGGTTGTCCACCAATGTCCTTGTGAACGGAGAAGGTCTGTTGTTCGTCGAATTCCAGGATGACCCGCGGTTGGATGATTGTGCGCCTGGATCATGAGGTTTTCAACGAAATCCGATGTGTATGTACTCCGCGCAAAGAGATCATCGGATAAAAGAACGATGCCCTTGTTGTCGTTGGCGGGATCACCCCCCTCCTTAAGATCTGGCCTCCGGGACAGAGGATCCGCGGGGTTGGACTTACCGGATCGGTGGTGGATGAGGAAGTGGTATTGCTGTAACAACAAAGACCACCTCGCCTGGCGACGGGAAAGATCCTGGGGCTTCTTGAAGAATTCCAGGTTCTTATGATCAGTCCAAACCTCGAAAGGTTCGGAGGCATCGAGGAGGTAATGGCGCCATTCCTTGAGCGCAAAGATGATGGCGAGCATCTCTAAGTCGGCTGCGTGGTAGTTACGCTCCGCAGGCTGTAGGGACTTCGAGATGTAGGCAACTGGGTGAAAGATGCCGTCATCTTGCTCTTGGGATAATATGGCCCCAATACCAAAGAGGGACACGTCTGTTTCCAAGCGGAATTTTCCCCGAGGGGATGGAACGGCCAGCGCGGGCGCGGACGTGATCGCGTGCTTCAAATCCTCGAAGGACTTTTGGCACTCGGGCGTCCAGTTCCACTCATTCTTTTCGGAAGTGAGCGCGTTTAGGGGGTGAGCCAACGCTGCGAAGTTCTTTACGAAGCGTCGGTAGAAGTTGAGGAAACCAAGGAATCCTCGGACGGTCGATCGATCGGTAGGTACAGGCCAATCGACGACTCCCTTGATTTTAATTGGGTCCATTTTGACTTCTTGGTTGGACACAATCAATCCGAGATACTCGGTTTCTTCCTTCTCAAAGTCACACTTAGTGTGCTTGAGGTATAATTTGTTCTTTCGTAAAGTCTCGAGGACTTCACGTACCACCTTCTTGTGCTCTTCGAGCGTCGACGTGAAGATGATGATATCGTCCATGTAAATAAGGACGTGTCCCGCGTTGATCAGGTCGCGGAAGAGATGGTTCATCATCGTTTGGAACGTCGCGGGTGAGTTCGTCAACCCGAAGAACATCACAAGGGGTTCGAAGAGACCGCGGTTGGTTATGAACGCGGCTTTCCACTCATCGCCTTCTTTCATGCGAATGTTGTTATAGCCCCATCTGATGTCAAGCTTCGTGTAGTATTTTGCGTTCTGAAGCTTGTCGACCAACTCAGATATGAGCGGGAGCGGATAGCGGTTCTTCACTGTTATGTCGTTCAGTTTTCTATAATCCTGAACGGGTCTCATGGTACCATCCTTTTTCTTTATAAAGAAGAAAGGAGACGCGAATCGCGATTTGGACGGACGAATCTTTCCTGCTTTCAGGTTGTCCTCTAGGAACTTTTCAAGCTCCACCTGTTCAGCGGGAGACAGATTGTACGTTTTGCCTTTGACATCGTGCTCGCCCTCTTTTAGGTCGATAGCATGATCCCAGGGACGACGAGGAGGTAACTCATCATTGATCTTGGGTTCAAAGACATCCTTGTAGTCATGATAATGACTAGGCACCGTATCTTCGAAGGTTTTCTTGTTCGCGGCAGCGGACTTATGTATAATGTCCAATTCCTGTGCGGTGTGATGACCAGGAGTGCCGGTGACACGTACAAGACGGTCGCCTTCTTCGATGATATGATTCTCGCCGAACTCAACGTCGTCCTCATCGACGGTAAGCAGAACGGGGAGATCATCTGGTGCGTTGTGGTCCTTAGTGCAATTGTCAAGTGACATTTTGCCAGTCGTCCAATTAATCTCGGGGTTGTGTTTCTTTAGCCAATCATGGCCAAGGTACAACTCGTGTGTTCCGAGATTTGTAATACCGAGATGTATTAACTCAGCATGGTCACCGATACGTAGGGTGACTTGGACGAAGTGGGTGATGCCACCATCGCTGTTGACTGTACCGTCGGCGTTATACGCCATGATCACACGGGGGAGAGCGTGCTTTGGAATTCCACGCTTCGCGACATACTGACTATCGATGAGACAGCCGGTACATCCGGAATCGACCAGGGCTAAAGCCTCATGGTGTTTTCCATCCGTTGTGTCAAGCTTGACGGTTAGATCAAGCTGCGGTTTTCTGGATCGTACGGATCGAACGACGAATAACGGGGGATTTTGTAGTTCCCGTAGAATCAAATCGTTGATCATAGGTTCGCTTTCGGCGATCGTCTCAATGAGTTTATTGTCGATCTCACGAAGACATGACTCGTGCACGAACGCCTGCAAGTGTTTTCTGGCGCGATCGTAATCGCCAGACTTGCATGATCTCTGAATCCACGCAGTGGACCAAGGGTCGACAGTGTTTCCCCAGCGTTGCCGTTGCTGCTTAGTGCGCTCCACACGCTCAGCTTCGGTCATGCGTTGAGGCTCTTCAGGGACAGGTTTGGGTTCGCCAAACACCATACCGTCCTGAGTGCCTTCCGTCTTTTCCGGGTTCACTTCTGTCTTTTTGGGTCGGGGCCTATCGGGCTTCTCCCCGGTCGCTCGTTTGAGTATCGTGTACTCAGGGACAATGGTTTTCTCGTTTTTCTCACAGATCTTCAAGTTATCGGACCAGTCTTGTGTTCCTGCTAAATAGTCAAATCTATTGACGGAACTAGTACTACAGGGCGGGGGACAACAAGAAACGGAACTATTGGTACGATTGTCTTTGGGAAGCTTCGTCGATCTGACTACGAACTTCCCACTTGAAAACACTGTTCGATCTGGGCTTGTAAGTCTGCCTCAGACGTAAAGGAGAACTCTTGTCCATGTACGGTAAGTTTGCGGACTCGCGGCGGCTGTCGCGGACGGCATACGGGTGCGTGCTCGGCACAAGGCCAAGGCTTACCACATTTGTAACATACACCGAGCTCGCGTGCGCGGCTGATGTCCATTGGAACTCCGCTACCTCCGAAGGTTCCTGGCGTGTTGGGCCCAACAGCGGGCTGAGCATTGGTTGCCGGCGGCGGCCCAACAGGTGCGCGGTATACGGTACACGGCGCAGGATTCGCAACGGTAGTGCGAGCAGGAGTCCAATAACCCCGATGGCCCGAAGGCACGCTACTGGGGGCGGCAGTAGCCTTTTCTTGCGCCAAGATGTGCTCGGCGGCCATTAAGCACGTTTCCCACTCCTTGACGTTGTAGGATCGCGGATCAACCGCGTTGGAGAGGAAAAAGTTTGCGTGCATGGCAAGGCGAACGACGGCAGGGTGGATCGCGACGCGGATAAGGGAAACAAGTTGGCGGCCGTTTGTGGTCTCGTTCATAGCGGCCATATCGACAAGGTTACGCATTTTAGTCATGTAATCCTTGACTGTCTCGCCTTTTCCTTGGCGGAGCGCCATCAGTTTGGCTTCCGCTTCCTGTACGTATGCGCTTGGCATAAAGTGTTCGCACAGGCCCACCAGAAAGTCGTCGTATGTCATGGTGTCGATCTGGTTCACCCGGTGCTCCATCCAGTGGCGGTGATACTGACCCGCTAAATTGTCTCCTTTCATGTAGGAAAGCGTGATCAGAATCTTCTGGCGGACGGGAACCTCGACCGTGAACCCTAAAATGTACGTATTGACTCCCACTAGCCAATCGACGAACTTCTCCTTTGTCCCGTCGAAGTGCTCTGGCTTGGCTGTGACACTTTTGCCAAAGTTGAGCGGCTGGGGAGCAGGCGTCGTCTGAACTCCAGGGATCATAGGAGGACCTGGATTCGGGGGAACTGGGGGGAGATGCTGTGGGAGGCGGAACGCGTTCCCAGTCTCGTGTCCCGCGGGGTGAAAAGGGCGCGGTCTGTCGGCACCTCGTTTTCCGGCCGGCGGAATAGGCGGCACGAGCTGTGCAATCTCTTCGTCATCCCAGGTCTCAGCTCGCTGTTCCCGGAACAGCTCGTATTGGGCGTCAAACTCTTCCCACGTATCGCACACGAGCTTATAGTGGAGCTTGGCTCGCGGCGCGTGTTGCGAGTCGACAACGGATTGGCCATCCTCGGACGGCGGCAACGCCACTTGGGCGGGGACAGGTCTTTGTGTCTGGGACGAGGACGAGGCGGTTCTGATGGCCTCGGTGTCTATATGATACGCGTGACAGGGCGCATCATCCATTTGTCTTTCCTTTTCCGATTTACGCGTCTGAGCGTCTCGGATGATCTTTTCCATTCCTACGGACATGGTTTAATCGAGTTCTGGGGGAGGTGGAGGTAGGTAAGGTGCAGGTGCTCCCAGAACCGGAAGTTGGTTGCAGTAGGGATAGATGGACGAGATGAGGTAATGGAGGTTTCTCTCCGAAGGTTCGGTGATGAACTCGAAGATGAGGCGGAGTCGGCGGTAGAAGATTTGTATATCCCTCGCAAGGGCGTCAACGGAGTCGCGAAGGCTTGCGGAGTCCAGAGCGAGGACGGAGGTACTTGGTGTAGTGGAAGCGGTGGTCTGGACGACGCGGGTAGAGAGGACGGAAGTATATGTAGGGGTGAACAGCCAGGTCAAGGAACGGGCTCGATAACGAATACCGACTTAGGTTCCCGCTCTACTGAGCTGTGTAACTATCGCAAACGTGCGACGCGGGCACAATGACTGTGTGCGGGGGGAAGAAGTTGCAGGGAATCACCCGGGGCGGGGAAGGATTGGTGTGCTAGGAAAAACGAAAGCATCACGAGCGCTTAGGTGTGGAACCGGAACAGCCGAACTACGGCAACTTGATACGTCAAGTGGAATGAGCCCTTAAACACGCAGGGGTACTCGCGCGTGGACCGATTATCGCTCGATCTACGTAGCAGCCTCTCGCGCTCTGCTAATACGCACTAGACACACGAAGGGATGTCCCCAACGAAATCTAGACCGTTCGACGAGGGTATCGGGGAACGTCGGCTCTGCACCGTATTACAACGAACGATTCGTTGCCAACCGAGATACTGATCTCTGCAGAGTGACAGGAGACGGAGCGGTGACTCGGAGATGCGACGACGGATGAGTTCTAGCGCAACTGGAGACTGAACGGGACGAGAGGCTAACGGCGTCGCCCGAACAATACAAAGGAAGCGTTTTGAACCCCAACACCAGGAAGGGTATCCGCAAGTCTGCCAATTCACTTGACCCTGTGATCCGGGTTGTGCTTTACGCAAGCAGCGGCGTCGAAGACGAAGGGTAGGAGGTGGAAGCAAGTCGAGGATGAAGTGTCCCGACGAGGCAAGTAAAGAGGTAGGAGGCCCCGGAGATCAAGCAGAGCAAGACCGCGTGCACCAAGTGTAGCCACTTAGCACGACGCGACTCGCGATTACCATATATGGACATCGACCGGGCGCACCGCAGTGCGACACATAAATTCACCACGGACTCG
>JBBPMZ010000773.1:0-10670 GCA_038090575.1 Tylopilus cf. pernanus | reverse complement strand
AGAAGGGTGGCACACACGGTACTTATGGACTCTAACCAAAACTGACACTGATGCGATGATTTATGGAGAGGAGGATGGTGCATGAAATTTGGTCTTCTGTATTCGCCTCTACGGAGACAGAAGGAGGGGAATGAGCTGGTTGAGGAAGAAATCGTGGGCTAGTGTCGGAGAGTGGGCTGCGGGTGTGTTGGTTGATGACAAAGAGGGTGTGCTCGGAGACAGAGGCTGCGGGTTGGTGCTCACAAATTTATAGCCTTACGTGTTTGTTTGTCCGCACACACGCCACGCCCACTGCCGGCCGAGTCTCTGTCCTGCATCACTCAGCAGTCTCATAACTCGAGCAGTATTGAGCCGCTGAGGCTGTATGGTCCGGCTATTGAAGGGCGGTTTGACTCAGCACAGTCTGCTTACAGATGTGTTCTCTCACATTCTCACTTTGCGACACCCAATTCCCCGAAATATCGACGTGGACGACGCACGTTTTTCGTTCACCGCCTTGTCAATACACCAATTACTGAGGCGCAAAACCCATGAATTTCGTTCTATGCTGTATGTGGCCGGTATTTCGCCTCATCTCACTACCGATCGTCCAAGTTCCCATGATGAAGGCTGTCGCATTGCTCGTCTTGTCGGTCACCATTGGAAAGTCTTGAACGTGTAACCCTTGTGTCCGGTGACCTTGTCCCCGTTCACACAGGGGACTGATGAGATCTGCTGGACTGGCGCAGCACTGGAAACTGTCAAGTCGATCGATGCTCCTCCAAGCCTGATCGCTCAGTTTATCTGGTGGCATATTTTCCCGGAATTACAAGCCAAGTATTTCCACAACCTTTCGACTTGCCGGCGAAGAAATCGCGTACGCACAATTACTTGTTAGGTGTCCGAGTATTCTCACCATGTTCGACGTCTGATACTAAGCCCTGGGTAGCATACGGCATCAGCTGGCGGGTATATAGTAGCTCGCCACCGGATTTGGATCTGGTTGACTCCACCCCCCGCTACAAGGTGGATCATCCCTCCCAACATTTCCTCTCGAGCTTTACTGCTCAGCGTAGCTCCAGAAACATGATACCCCCTGGGCTGGCCTTCATGGCAAACATCGCGGGACGAGTGATTGCACGTTGTTTGATCTGCACTACGCTGTGGAGGCTCTTGCCGCTATCGGTCTCCTTTTGGTGGCTGGTAGCTGGTCTCATTGCAAGCTTTCCCCTTGGAATCATATCCAAGAACCTTTTGCAAGATCATAAAGCAGCTCGCTTGAGAGCGCGTGTTATGCCTGTTCTTCAGGGGAAGATGTTCGGAAACATCGACTTGATGTTGAAGTTGGTGGAAGCAACGAAGAGCGGATATCCTGGTGCGACCCATTGATCGGATCTATTTTGATCGAAGCTCACGGTTCCCAGGAGACACTTTCACAGAAGCAGTTGCGACAATCGGCAACTGTTTTATTTTCCGTGTGATGTTCAATGACATCCTATTTACTTGCGAACCGCATCATGTAAAGGTACATCAGCAAATAATGCATCTCCTTACTAGCTAATGCGTGTACAGGCCATTCTGGCAACCGAGTTCGAGAACTTTGTTAAAGGTAATCGGTAGTAAAGCAGTTTGTAACATTGCGTAACTCGTTTTCCTAGGAGACACCTTCAGAGGCACGATGCTGAATGTCTTGGGTACGGGTGTCTTTAACTCCGATGGTTAGTAGCCGCTGTCATCTTTGCTTGTTCGTGAGTTTATTCTCAGTCTACTAGCCGAAATGTGGAAATTCCATCGTTCCATGACCCGTCCGTTCTTTACAAAGGGTCGGGTCGGACACTTTGATATCTTCGATCGCCATGCTGAGCGCGTAATCATTCAGATGAAGTCCCGTCTCCGCGCTGGTTATCCAGTAGACTTCCAGGTGTGTATGTACGCCCCCGTCTCCTGTTTTTGAGATGAATAAAACATCCTTAGGACGCTGTTTCACGATTTACTCTTGACTCAGCAACAGAGTTTCTCTTCGGAAAATGTGTAGACAGTCTCTCCGCGGGCCTGGTTTACCCCTTCAATGCGACACCGCTCGGGACCTCGGTCGAGAACCCCAAGGTAGCTGATGACTTTGCTCGTGCATTCTTGCACGCTCAATACATCGCTTCTCTCCGAGTTCGGAGAAGTTGGCTGTGGCCTCTCTTTGAGATTTTCACCGATGAGACGGCAGAGCCGATGAAGACCGTGAACGCTTACATCGAGCCTGTCCTAAAAGAAGCCATAGAGAAAGCGCAGATGACTTTGCACTCAATCCCTGAGTCCTCCGACGAAAACACACTTCTTGATCACCTCGTTCACCTTACTACTGGTACGGACTGTCCCTGACTGTGCTTTCAACCCCGTCATTATTTGTAGATCCTGTTGTCCTAAAGGACGAGATCTTGAACATCATGATTGCTGGTCGTGATACAGTACGTACGATTGTGTGGTTGTGTTGTCATCGGTCACTCATTCGCAAAAAGACAGCTGGGACACTGACCTTCGTCGTCTATTTCTTGTCAACGCACCCCCACGTGTTTTCTCGTCTCAGGGAAGAGATGATGACCAAGGTTGGACTCGATAATCGCCCGACGTATGAGGCGATCCGCGACATGAAGTACCTCCGCGCAGTTATCCATGGTACGTCTCAACCTCATTCAACACGGATCCCTCTTAGACTGCTGTTCTAGAGACATTGAGGTTATTCCCGGCTGTGTAAGTCTTCCCGTATATCAATCAAATCTATCGTTCAAGTCACTTATATTATCTACAGTCCGTTCAATATTCGGTGAGCAGGATATAACTCTCGCTAATGAAGTACCTCAAGCAACCAGCGAGAGCGTCAAGGCTACCACTCTACCTTCCTCCGACCCATCTAAGAAACCATTTTATGTACCTGCAAGGACCCAGTATGTCATCTAAGCTTTTGTGTATGGTTTAATTAAAGTAACCGGCCAAATAGGATAGCATATTCTGTGTTTCTCATGCATCGTCGAAAAGATCTCTGGGGACCGGACGGTAAGAATCTCGAAAGTTTGCCTACGGTCCACCTCGATGATTTTCACCATCCGGAGTAGCTAACGAATTTGATCCCGAGCGTTTCCTCGACCACCGGTTGAACCAGTATCTCACACCACAACCATTTTCCTTTCTTCCATTTAACGCCGGACCTCGCATTTGCCTTGGGCAGCAGGTGAGTTGCTTATCGCATTTCCTGTCACTCTTGTTGATCAAGTGTCTTCATCCAACTCTAGTTTGCATATAACCAAATGTCTTTTGTGCTCATTCGGCTCCTACAACAATTCGACTCGATGAGTCTCGAGCCAGCCGCATATGCGCCTGGCACCCTTCCTCCCGCTGCTTGGGCCGAATCCGAAGGCCGAAAGTCAATAGAAAAGATCTTCCCAAAGGTGCATCTTACAATGTACGCACATGTAAGTGCTTGGTGGATTTTTTCTTCTGGTTGTTATCTGAGTCTGACACACTAACAAGGGCGGGTTATGGCTGAGAATGACTGAAGCAGATAATGAGTCTTTTGAGCCCTCACTTTAAATTTGAGTTACGGTGAACACACTGCGCTTCTACTTGTACTCATGACCCAGGATAACACCACCGAGTCCACCCTTGCTCTGTCTTGTATCAATTATCATGTATCTGTTCAACGTTAAATCTTGTAGTTTTATCAAGTTAGAGATTGAATGTTGATCACCTGCAAATGGTATTGGTAGAGTGGGGAGTAAAAAAATTACGACGATAATGTACAAGAGATATAAAAGCCTCAGCCTTGAAATGTCTTATAGCTTATTCTTGGATGGTGCTGCACCCCCCGCCCTGAGTCATTCGCCACTACTGTCCCCCAGAAGCTTCTCCACAGCAGCATCAATCGCTTGAGGTGTCGTAGTCGAGGCCCACCGATTCACGACATTACCCTTCTGATCGATCAAGAACTTTTCAAAGTTCCACTGCGTACGTGCACGTCAGCAATGCTAGTAATCGATTACCCAAAGGACACGCACCTTGATCCGAGTCAAACCCAAGATGCCCGACTTTTCATTCTTGAGCCACTTGTAAACGGAATTGGTGTTGTCCCCGTTGACATCAGATTTTTTCATGAGCGGAAAGTTGACGCCAAAGTTGACTTCGCAAAAGGACGAAATGGAGGCATCGTCACCGGGTTCTTGACCGCCAAACTAGAACCAGGGGGAATAATGAGTCCTCCGCGGGTCGTTTGCAGTTGGCAACCAACTCACTTGATCACAAGGGAATCCAAGGATCACGAACCCACGATCTTTATACTTGTCATACAGGGATTGCAAACCTATGCGTCGTCAAACGAGTGGATGAGTGTCCGACCATGTTTGTGCAACCGGCCAGCGTCATCTTGCCTTTGTATTGCGGTGTGAACCCGCTGTGGTACGATTGTTCAAGTTGGGGTCCGCGTCAACACGGCTGAAAATTAAAGATGAGGCACGTACCACTGCGACGCAACGTTGACGACGAGAACAACTTTGCCTTTGAGCTCCTCGAAATCATAGGTCTTCCCACCGGGAAGATCCGCTTTGAGGTCGTAAAACGACGTAGGCGCAGTCGATGACATTGTTTGCGTGTGTCTTGACGGGGAAGAATGAAACGATCGTAGACGTTGCGCTGCAGAGACTGGCGATTCAGAATACCTGCAAGAGGGTTGAAATCGATGCCTGCGGAGAGAGATCACTGGCAAGTTATTATTAAGTCGCTGATGACAAGGTCGAGCCGCAGCTGATTTGGACAGGTTGGTGAAACGCTGCATCGAATGCCGGTGGTTGCCGGTTCTCAGGATATGACGCGACGATCACTCGATCACACATTCATCATCCAGTCATCACTCAGCTGCCCAGTCACGATGGCCGGCAATGGGCGATCTATTATAAGTAGTAGATCTACCAGGGTCCCTATTTTTTGGCCAGCTAGTAATGCATCGGGCAACGGCTCGTGCGCAGGCTTTTGGCGAGCTAGTATACTACTAATAATTGGTATCTGGACACCAGAAATCCGGGTATCGGACCTATGTGGGACGGGGATCCATTGCTAACTGTAAGGACTGACACAGATACCGAAGTCTACTGAGCCACATACTTCGACAGCTGCTCTGAAAACAGTCGAAAACTCGGTGGGCGTGCACTAAGGCCGTAGCTAAAATGTCTAACCGACGGTATCACAGCGTAGGTGGCTGCCGAATACCCCACTTGCCTCACACCAGCTGTTGGCGAGATATAGTATATCCATTTGACTAAAATGTAAAACTTCAAGGACACGTCGATTCAATCCTTGGTAGGCCAATCTGGTAACTTGTGAGACACCAACGTGGATGCCTGCCTGCAAGCCTTATCGCTGAGCGAGCAGCCAGCTCACATGTACTGATGTGACGATGAAAAACCGATCGAGTTGTACCCAGTATTTCCAAGGATTCTACAAACTGACAAGAATTACCACGGAATCCACGCCAAGCAAACCATTTCCAGCATGTAGCCCTATTTCTGCTGCCCGTCGTTTGTCAAATATGTGCGACTACCAGGCTACTCTGGCTGGATGATGGCGAATTGGGGACTGTATTTGATAGTATCACTGATCACTGCAGAGAAGATGTCAAAAGATCACGGCATTGACGTGGGACGGGAATCAACTAACCAGCAACTTCGTAATCCCCGGTTGGGACAGAAGGGACTACGATCTCGGCAATGCCACCCTTGATGTTGACATTGGTAGCCAAAGTATTATCTTCGGTACTTGTTCAATACTATCGATGCGAGTAGACTCGGTAAGAAACGTACTGTGCTGGATGACACCATTGACAACAAGGTCGATCGTGGCGTAAGGGACTTGGATCTCACCAGGGGGGTTACTGGTATCCCTGTAAAAATAATGTCATGAATAAATAGATACACGAGCAGGCTGCCGACTTGGGTATACCAGGTAACGTTGCACTTTTCGCCTACGAACAAGGGCTGGTTGAAAGTAGGACGAGTAACATCCCCAAATGCAGCAAGAGATGTAGAGATAGGCAGGGAGAGAGCAAACGCAAGCAAGGTTGCAAGAGATTTGGAGAACATGATAGAGGTGTAGAAGTCGCAAGCTATGAATGCTGAACTGCTCAGAAGGCATGCTCATATTTATTGCCTTTCCGCGCCAATTACCTCACGTTCGCAGTTGCTCCCGTCTAGTGAAACAATATAGCAGTAACATGTCAATACACGCCTCTTACCCGAGTTGAGGTGTTGTCAAGGGGGTCACATGCTTCCTCTGGCATATCCTAGTGGTCAGAAGTCTGACTCGAGGATACAATCTGTACTGTTGAAGTCACGATTCTTATCCAGGAGTTTTACACAGTTCGCAATCATATCTAACTTTTATCATCACTAGGTCACGGCATACGAGTTCGAGAACATTCGGGCAATGAGGCCAACGCACCTCACGGCCAAATGAGTTGCCAGTGTTAATGAAACATCTGACATTTGAAGGATGATCTATATTATAATAGTTTCCAGGAACAAAAGAGCTGCAGTTGCCTACCACTTTATCCAGATGGAGTCGGAGGATGAACTTTCCACCATTCTAGAGTGTCCGTTTCGAGGCCATGAGAAGACCTCAGGCTGCTAGGTGCCATCCATGACAGATTTGAATTGCCGCAGACGTTGGTTTATGGAGAAATTTTGGCCTCTCAGGCTCAAAAAAAAACCCTGGTTCAACTCAATGCAGGAATTACCATGAAGCAACAGCAGGCGGTTGAAACGTTGACCGTCGATGAGGTCAAGCGGTGAAATTTTGAAACGCGGCCACCACTAGCAGGCCAGCTTACGTTAACAAACTCAAACTTAAATTGCATGCCAATGATCGACCCGGTGAGCATGAAGTTGAAGTCACGCAAACCGCACGGACACTGACAGTAGATTCGAGGGCTTTTTCAGTATGATAATTCCTTTGATGGTTGGCCTGGAGCCCTCCTAGTCAATCGCTGCGAAGGAAGCCCAGAGACAAGTTGGCGATTTGAAGTCTTCAAGTTAAGCCCGAGGGCAGACTCGGAGTTTCCCCAGGAGCCCTTCAAGTTTCACCTTATTGCACTGCGGGTGGCTGTTGTGTACTACCATGGTGCTGCGCTTCTACCGAGGTGTACCTCGAGATCGGCTGCGAAAACAAGGGATACATATCAGTACATGTTACGGTACTTGCTGCGCTTCGACGAGGTCATTGCTAAGTTCGCAGGAAACAACACCATTAAATGTTACCACCGATACGCCAAAACATACTGGGATGAACAGGTCACTCGAAATCTGCAAATTTGGCCCAGTTTGAAAACACGGTTTTGTTGCGCGACTCTAACCCTTCAAGTTGCCATGACTCAAGCCGAAACTTCAATGTGTTTTGGTTGCAGGGTTGGTCACACACTGGCAACCTAAACCCAAGACATGTTTGAAGTAGGTACATACTCACTGCGAAAACGAGAGGTTAAGATGATATTCCTACCTTAGAATTTACTTGTGCAAAATCCAGTCCTAGTCACCTGAGTTCTGCAAGTTATTCGCTTGCTGTTTTCACGACTTAGACTCGGACATATATCTGATTATTGATTCAGAGCCGCTCACGTACCAGCCCACGCGTAAGTATGATCATCATATGTCTTACCTCGCGTACTGCTATGTCCGGGGACCCCATAACCAGTGCGCAATTGTGACTTGACGACAGCTGATCGACAGGTGCGCGTCATCGCTGCGCTCGCCTCTCATCTCAGTATGAGCTGTTCCACGACCACAACTTGAACTGCAGCCTCCCCGCAACCCCCTCTTGGCACAAGGCTCCTCAGGGACTCGATGATACTCAGTGATGTATAATACGACTCCTTTTTCTCTCTCCTCAGTACTCATACCCTCTGCCTCTATTATGTTCTCAAGCTCCTATTCTCTCGTGGCTTTACTTGGGCTTGCAGTTTCGCTGCCTATTTCTACATCCTTTGCTGCTTATCTGGAAGTTAAATCACCGTCAGCGGGCGACCATTGGTACGCAAACGAACGCTACAAAGTCACCTGGTGTGTCAATGCGCTTTTACACATCGTGTTCGTCTGTGACATCTCCACAGGGATACAGATAGCCCTCCCAGCCCAATCAAGACCCCCTACGGCGCGATCTATGTCGTTGACAGTGTTTCCTATCAGCCCGGTGCGTCTCTTCAAGTTACGAGGTCCGCCTCGCATCGATACTGAACAGGTTCCGTAGTTTACGAGCTGGCTAGCAATGTCAAACTTGCAGATGGCTATGCCTGGGTCCAAGCTCCCTATATTGAGACCCAGGGATACAAGCTTGCTGGTTCGTCTATCTCACACGGGTGCCGCCATCTTGACTGACTTGTTCCTATCAGTGATTGGCGAAGTGACCCAGCACAGTCCCGAGTTCTACATCGTTGGCACTGGCAACCCTGAGTAATGTGGTGCCGCACACTCGACAGGCTTGACAAGCAGTAGCTACATGATAGTATGATGATACGTGTTGAATCATGATATATCTACTGTGACTTTTCTTTTGATCTTGTAAATGTTCACCCGTGTCAAGTGAATACGTACTCGTGATTAATTCCTGCGGCGATCCATTGCGATCATGAGCTGGCATATTGCGATTCGTACCCACTTGAAAGTCCTATCAACCAAACATCTCAAGTCAATGACAGTAGTCATCACAGCAGCATTGAGGCTTGAGAGTTATTGCCGCCACATTTATCAAAGTTCGCTCACCGAGCATGGTGACACGGGAGTGAAAACCTGGTACTGTGATGCTATCAGTGGTTGACAGGGATACCAGCAGCAAGCTGGCGTGCACTCAACATAGGTCTAGTAGCTGCAATACTTGGATTCAATGGGAATTTTCTGTCATTTTGTTTTGTATAATACCCATGATTTAAAGTACCACTGGCACTCGACCTTACGTAGCGGCTGTGCTCGGCTTTACAGCATGTAATTTTCCACGATCAATGGTAACACTGACGTACTAGGAATTGCAAAGATTGAATCGGAGTCGCGGAGTTTTCAGTTAGGTCAATGTAGCTTGCCTTGTATGCTTTCTGGCACTTGAACCCAGTGCTACGCATGTACTCGAGCAAATTTTTTCCGCTTTGAGGTGAGTTGTGAAGTCTTCAAAACTTGAATCACTTTATGTGTACGATGATATCAATATCACCTAAACCTGAGCCATAGGCACTGGTGAAAAAACTTCCTAAATACTAAGAACTGCCATCTGAATCTTTTGATCTTCGTCTTTTTACACTGATCAATGTGCTGATTCCTATTTACAAGGTTCAAGCTATACAGCTAGTATTGCGACGTTGCAAATTGATACTATGTGTTAAAACGTGTGCTTGGAGCCCTCATGCCAAGATGCCTTGAATTGATGATCCAGCAAAACGCGCGCGTACTCCTACTTCTGTTCGGCCATGCCAACTAATTTTGCTTCTCTTTCGCGCTGTAAGAAAAGTTAGTGCTATTCGTGTGCATGGTTTGATCCACGGACCTCATCTGTCGCCTTCACAATGCGAAGTCGCTCTACCTCACGTGCGCAGTCTGCAATGCGCGCCTCTGCCTCCCTTACAGTTGCTCTTGCGGACTCCAGCCGTTCGTGCTGAGCCTGAACTTCCCCTTCCTTTCCTTCCCATCGTGCCCGCTCTTCCATGCAACGTGTTTCAGCGCGAGCACGTAATTCAGCTGTTCGAGCCTTTTCCTCTTGAAATTTGCTTTCTGCCTTTTGCGCGGCGGAAAGCGCCCTGGCGTGCGAAGCTTCGGCTCTTGCCTCTCGCCTAATCGCTTCTTTATGCAGACTCTGAAGCGCAGACAGGGTGTTCAAGGCCGAATCGAGGGCCACTTTTTCGGTGGTCGACTCCGTTTTGAGGAGTTTTGAAAACCTCTTGGACTCTCTTCCTGCCATTCCGGTCATTCATACGAGCTAATGTCTTGGTTAGGAGCACTCACTTTCTTCCTTCGTGATCCGATCCTTTTGCTTCTGGGTCAATGCTCTCTCCGCCTTAACCCTCCTTTCTCCGAAGAAGCTTTGGTCGATGTCGGGTTCGGCGTCAGGACCTGTGAGCGGTGCACCATTCGCAAACGCAGAAGTTGCCCCAGTTGTGCGCATGCTTCTCATCGTCCGGACCGACTCATTTCTCGCTAGGGAGCCGCTGGCCAAGTTGTTGACAGGCTTGGTCTCGATAACTTCTTTCTCCTCGCCTTCGGTAGGCAGAGAACGGAGAGAGAGCGTCCTTTTCCCAGTTTCATCTTGTGTAAACGTCGCTCCAGTGTCTGTTTCTGCCGAATGGAGAGGTTGATTTGTGCCTTGGACGTTCCCAGTAGCTGCAAATTGCGCAACAAGTGAGTGAGACATCCCCCCTGTTTAGTATCCAGAAATGTTGTTCTCACCTCCCGAACGAGGCTCAGAACCACTTCCTTGACCTTCCCCGGTTGCGTCGTAAGAATCAGTAGTAGTATGGAAGTGCATGGTTGGTGCGTCGTAATAGACAGATTGCCCACTGGACACGGAGAGCGTTGTGGTGGCAGACATATAATAGTCGGAGGCAAGCATACAGAAACAAACCACTACAATGACATTGAAACAACGTTAAATAACAAATCTGACTGATTGATCTCGACCGACGA
>JBBPMZ010000772.1:0-10672 GCA_038090575.1 Tylopilus cf. pernanus | reverse complement strand
ATAGGGGCTACATAAAAGACCGGTTGCGACCGGTTGCGACCGGTCTTTTTGATTTTCTGAAAGGAGGGCAACTGCAACTGGTCAAAATAAAATATCTGGGCAACCGCAACTGCAGTCCGGTTGCAACTGATCAAAAGTCCGGTCCGGTTGCCAGTTGCGTGACCAGTTGCCAACTGGACTTTAAAACACTAGGAGCAGATATTGACCCGAATTAAGGAGAGGGGATTGACATACGGGGTCCCTATTCTTGTAACCGCATGGACGGTTCAGATAAGGGGAGTAGACGACTCGACAAGCCTACACAGACCCAACTATTTATTGTGTAACTTACCTCCAGGTGAACTACCCAACTTGGGTACGAATTCATCAGCGATTACTCCTCAAGCATGTCGGTAAACCTATTGAACAATTCTCGTGCATTCATGAACTCATCAGTGTTCTAATCGACATCGTCGATGGTACGTATTCATTCCATCATGCGCGAAAGTAATAGCTGAACGCGGTAATCAGTTCACGAGCTGCTTGTTATCCGATGTGATGTTCTTCATCGGGACGTTAGTATCAAGAACGTGTTGATGTACGATTTTCCGTATGAATCCCAGCAGTGGCAGAGTGGGTCGAATGACCCAAAGATTCTTGCACGCCTTTCCGCCCGGGAGGAAATACTTCGACAGCACAAATACCACTGTGGTCTCTTGATTGATTTCGATTATTCCAAGCTCATGGATCAAGAACAGTCTGTATCCGAAGGGGAACGAACGGTATGAAGGGTCAATGATATCATGCCCAGTGTTGTGCTGACCCATTGCTTAGGCTACAGTCCCTTTCATGGCTCTCGACATCCTAAGGGCGTTCAGATCGGAAACTGCGGTCAATGTGACTCACCGACCGAAGCACGATCTTGAATCGATCGTCTATGTTCTCGTATGGATGTGTATTCTGTACACAAGCCCGGGAGTAGAACCTCTTCCGGTTCAGTCCACCTATTTCAAGCGTGCGTGGGCGAGTTGCAAAACTCTGGCAGAAGTTGTAGTTCTCTGGAGTACAAAGATGGGAGAGCTCACGACTCGAGCACCGTTGGAATACTTCACCCCCTACTTCAAGGACCTAGCACCATACGTAAAGAGACTCTACAACGCCATTCGGGATGACTACCAGAACCCGGTTGACACACCCCTCACTCACGATGTTCTTAGAAATGTTTTGCTCGATGCATTTTTCGACGTGACGGAGCCGAAGAGGGTTTCGCCACAAGCAGCGACTGCGCATAGACAGCTCGGTATCGATATTCAAGCAAAGCGCAAGGCGGTTGGTCAAGTGCACCCCAAGACGTCAAAGAGAAGTCGTCGATGAGTGTTGCCACTGGAGAGAGACTGGAGAGAAGTCAACTTATTCTGGCCGTACCCATATAGTATGTTGTGATGGCCGCCAATCAGCGCTAACAAAGTATATGATACGACAAATCGTATTACCACAACCGATCGCTTGTCCTAAATAGGTTATTAATATGTAGCTGAAGTAACAACTTGAAGGACGCATGTTTGACCTAAAAAGCCTTGGACGCAACGTGTATTCTGACTCTCTATGACAGCAACCGGTACCATCGGGAAACGGATTCAAAAATCATGTCAAGGTAATCGGGGATAATTGAAGGTAATAGTACCTGCTGGTGACAAGTATAAAGGGCTTTGTGTTGATCCGAGTCGTACCATGCACGTCGCCAGCTTGATTCTGCACCATTTGTGTCTAGTGCTTAACGAGAGTGCCCTTTCTCGTTTGTAACCAGCCTATAAGGTAGTAACTATGGAGCTGGGCAACTTGAGGTGAGACTTGAGCAGTAGAGGGACTGCAGAGGACTCAAAGAACGAGGTAGTAATTCGAGTTAAGGAGAGCAATAGAACAGAGCTCTCCTTATATACATACAAGAGTTATTTGTACATGTATATGCGCTGGTCAGTGCGCAATGAAACCTCTTTCTAAATAAAGAAAGGTAAGATACGATGGAAACGTATCATGAGTCATGAAGAATGACTAAATATCCGTAGTACGGATCTATGACTAAACGTGATAGTGTAAGTATGAAGATAAGATCTTTCATCTAATCAGTGATCTGAAGACGAAGTCTGAAATAGAAATATCACTGATTTCAACACTCTTCCTCACTAGAAACGTTGGTCATGGCAAAGGAGATAGAGTGAGACTTTTGCGTCCTTGCTCAAAAGCTATCTTTCCAAGGTTTTTGGTAAAGATATCTGAAAACTGAAGATTGGTGGGAACATAATAAAGGATGACTTCACCAAACTCGACAGCTTCTCGGATGTAATGTTCCGGGATACGGACATGCTTTGTACGTCCTTCTTGAGCGGGATTGGAAGCTAAGAATGTAGCGCCTTGATTGTCGACGCAAAGTGGAATGGGAGGTAGGGAGATCTTAATCTCCTCGAAAAGGTTGCATATCCATTGGATTTGTTTGCAACATTCGGTCATGCTACAATATTCTGCTTCTGTAGACGAAAGTCGAACTCTCTTCTGCCTCTTGGAGAGCCAGGATATGATTCCATTTGCCAGATAAATGGAGTAACCAGTTGTAGACCGTGAGGTCTCAATATCTCCTGCCCAATCGGTATCAGAGTAAGCGATAAGACCATTCTGAATAGAAGGTCCTTCTGCATCATAGGTGATACAGAGGTTCACAGTCGAAGCAAGATAGCGAACAATATAGATCGCCTTCTGCAAATGTTCCTCAGAGGGATTTGCAGAGAACTGTGACATCTTGATAACCGCATAAGCAAGGTCTGGTCTAGTGCCAAGCATGATATATAGCAGTGATCCAATGACCGACTGATATCTGCTCCGAACAGTAGGGTTCTCCTTGGATTCGTTTGGTCTCGGATTGTATCCAGATGGAAGAGGGGTAGAGCATGGTTTGGTACTCTGTTGGCCAAAACGCTCAACGACCTTTTGTGCATATGTACATTGGTCAAGTCTCAGAGTGCGTTTCTTGCAATCTCTGGTAATCCTCATTCCTAGGTATTCTTGGGCTGGACCAAGATCCCTGGATTCCCAACGATCCATGAATTGTTTCTTATGAGTCATAACGAGCGACCTATCACTGCCCATAAAAAGAGCATCGTCAACATAAAAAACAAGAACAATAATGTGCTTGCCAATAAATTTATAATAAACACCTGGATCGGCGTGACATCTCCTGAATCCAAAATTGATCAGGGAAGCATGTAGCATCTTATTCCATTGAAGCGCTGCTTGCTTAAGACCATAGATGGCCTTTCGCAATCTACAAACCTTAGTTTCCTGACCTTTGCGAACGAAACCCTCAGGTTGAACCATATAGAGATCTTCATCAAGTTCGCCAAATAGAAAAGCAGTCTTGACATCGAGTGCTTCTATTTCCCAGTCTTCTAAAGTGGCTAGGGCTAGAAGAAGGCGAATGGTTTCAAACCTGGTAACTGGTGAAAAAGTTTCTTCATAGTCGATACCGAAGATCTGCGTGAAGCCTTTGGCCACAAAGCGGGCTTTCTTTCTGCCATCGCTTTTAACTGCATAGACCCATCTCCCTTTGATGGTCTCTCGGCCTTTGGGTAAATCAACCAAATCCCATACCTTTCGGTCCATAAGGGATTTATATTCTTCTTCCATCGCAAGTCTCCATTCCCGTTGATCAGAAGTGGGCATCTTCAGAATATCCCGATATTGTTTGGGTAAGTTTTGAGTGATTGCAGATGATAAGTGGAATCTCATCCATTGATTTGAATAAAGTTCTCCCATATCCTCATCATTGGTGGGTCTCGGTTCATCAACCGGAATCTGCTCTTCCTGAATAGGAGCATATCCTCTAACAATGTTTCGCTCAATTTCAAGCGGGGTGCGGTTCCCATAAGCATTATCAGGGAGTATGCGTGGTGCATGTGCACGAGTAGTGCGTCTCTCCTCAAGGGGAGGTCGAACATTAGTTCGTTCTTGAATAGTCTGCCTATTTTGATGTGGTAATGCACGAAATGCTGTAAGAGGTTCTCTAGATTGGCGTGGAGGTTGCCAAAGAGCAGGTTTAAGAGGACGAGGTTCAATTCTTTCATAAGGAGGAAGCTTGTAGCGTTTATGCTGTGGCATATCCTCGAAATCTCTCCAGTTTCCAGAGGAGGTAGTAAAGCGTCTGGGTTGAACACCTCTCTTCCAGCCAGATTGAGGTGGTGGTGGTGACACTGGTGGAAGAGATAAATCGGATTCAGTGAGAGGTGGCGAAGGAGATAATGGATGGTGCGATTGTGCTTCTGATTTATGCGATGAATGGGATGAAGGAGGTCTCCATGGTGAGGGACTCCTAGAAGGTGATGAAGATCGTGATGAATGTGAGGAAGGAGGTTGATTCGGTACTGGTTGAACCAGTGGTTCTATGTCTTCATTGACAGGTACTCGAAGGGGGATTTCCGGATTCCGTTCCTGAGTAGAACCATGGTCGAGTGCAGGATCTTCGTGTAGACGGTCTGGTTTGTCTCTAGTCTTTCTAGAACATGAAGGAAAAGAAGATTCATCAAAGGTGGCATTTGTAGAGATGAAAGAACGATGTCTGGATTGTGACCAGAATCTCCATCCTTTAGTGCCAGATTCATATCCAATGAAGGTCATTTCCTCTGCCTTTGCTGTTAATTTTGATTGTCTCATCTCATCTGGAATAAATACATAAGCGGAACATCCAAACACACGAAAGTAGGACACATCACTGGCAGGAACCTTCCCAGAGAATAGCTCGATGGGGGTCTTCCAATTGAGACGACGAACAGGCTGCCTATTATATATGTGAAGTGAGGTCTCCATTGCGTCTTGCCAGAACACATTGGGTAGGCATGCATGATGGCGAATTGCCCCAGCTTTTTCGGAGATGGTACGATTAAATCTCTCAGCACATCCATTCTGTTGTGGAGTGTGGGGAACAGAGGTCTGATGAGAGATACCTCTGGACGCGAAGAATGTCTGGACATTTCGTCCCATAAACTCCCCACCTCGATCAGAACGTACAGAGGTGACAGTAGAACCAGCAAGGTTCTCCATCATGCGTAGCATGTCCTGAAGAAAGCGACAAGTTTCAGATTTCTCCCGCAGAAAAGCGAGGAGGGCGAAGCCAGAATAGTCGTCAATCAGAGTAAGCACATAACGTTTGCGAGTGCGAGATTCCGTATCAAAAGGTCCCATGAGATCGGTGTGAAGGAGATCCAAAGTGCGAGTAGCATGCTTCTCAGAGAGAGGGTAGGAACGATTAGGCATCTTCCCAAGAGCACAACCTTTACAGGGAGCTCGTTTGGAAGGAACAGCGACCGTGGATGAACCAGTAGTGTGAGCACTAAGATGTCTCAACGCATTATCAGAGGGGTGACCCATGCGTTGGTGCCAAAGAGTCGAATCATTCTTGACCACCGAAGCAATAACACCTGGTTTGATCGGAGATGACCGAAACCAGTGGAGATTGTTGTCAGGAAATAAAGCAGAAGCCTGTATTACCTGAACATCTTCGGTGTTCCAGATACTCGTTTCTTCATCAATGGTCTCACTCCTGTAGCCTTGTGCAGCAAGAGTGGGGATAGATAACAGTCGATGAGCAGCTTTAGGAGCATACCATACTTGATCCAGGATGAGGGGGTCTCGACCATCAGGTCGGAGTATGACCTTTCCAGGACCATACATAGTGACGGAGGAACCATTCGCAACTGAAGCAGTGCGAGTCCCTTTCTCCAAGTGAGAGAAATCGTCTAGATAGGGTGTAATATGATCAGTACAGCCACTATCAATCATCCAATGATCACGGGTTTGCAGCTGTTTAGAAGATCCAACAGTATACAGGCCAGAAGAAAGATTGGATTCAATACATGCTCGACAGGTAAGATGATGAGTATTATCTCTAGAAGTCATAGTATTAATACCAGATTCTAGGCTGTCGAAGGAAATAGGATTAAGGTCATCAAAGTAGGACCTATGGGGGCATTGAAAGGTAAAGGGGTCTCTGACAGAAGTGCCAGGCAATGCGAGTCCCATGGATAATCCTCCAATCACAATCTTGTGTGGCTTGGGTCTCTTCTTGGTAGAAGGTCTGTCAGGAAGCAGATCAGGTAGTTCCTCAGACAGAGAAGGAACTCCTGCGGGTACGAAAGGAAGAAGTTGTTGGTGATATGTCCAGATCTGGATTGTCTCCCCAACCAGGTTCTGCTTGATCGGAATCAAAGTGGAACTGGTTTATTTCAGTGACCATTGTCGAAACATCTGGTGTGATACGATGGGCGAGTGGGGGTAGGGAAGGAATAAAGTCATCTTCCTGATAATCCATGGTAAAATCTGGATCATGAGTGATAACAGCATTGGCTATGGCCTCATTGGCCTTGCCCTTCCCTTTTTGTCTCTTGTCATATCCTGTTCTCGCATGTTCAGCACGAGTGGGTCTCTTCTTGTGGTTCCTTTGGGGATTTCCGCTTGAAGGATGATTAGAAGGGCCAGCTTGAGTGTTGCTCTGCTGTGGTCTCCACTGATTTCTCTGTGGGGGCCCATTCTGAATCACTGATGTGCGATTTGCGGATGAATTTCGAGGAGGTTTCTCAACTCGAGTTTCATGGATACGATGAGTACCTAGGGAGTCACCGGAGTATAGAACTGTTTCGGTGATAATGCTGGAAGTCACCAAGTTCACCGTAAAGTCCTTAACTGCAGTGTTTTGACACATAGTTGAGCGGAGGGACTTGAATTCCTTTGGTGCCGCCAGTAAAAGGAACAGGGCTTTCATCATATCTTCTAGTTCTCCTCCTGCTTTTGCAAATTCGTCAAAGAGGGTCAGAAAGCCGTTGATGTCTTTCTGTGCGGAAGATATATGAATGTGTTTTCACAAGATCTGAGTCATAATCGAGATCTGGCCTGCAATTCCTTTAGAGGAGTACTTGTTGGACATAGTCTTCCAGTATTCACATGTCTTAGAGACAAGGAAAGAAACATCAGTGTTGTTGATTTTCGTAGTTCTGGATGTCCAAGTAGATGGTGCTTCCTGAGACAGTTGAAAGGCCGAAGTGAAGGTGAGATAGGAAAGAGCTTTGTTGTCCATGCGCTTCCAATCATCCAATTCATCAGTGGCAACATTGATGGAATTGGAGATGCCAGAGGCAGTATCGTTGTCAACGAGACCATCGAGGTTCATTGACACGAGGAGGTCATGGATACGAGCCTTCCACTCATGATAGTCATGCTGCCCAGTAAGCCTAGGGATTTGGCTAAGGATGCCGCCTTCAGCTTTAAAGGAATCAGCCTTGGGGAATACTTTGACAGCCATTTCTGTTGGATCAAGTGATTAGCTTCGATAGGACACAATAAGGAATGCTCAGCTGATTCAGGTTCAATTAGAATCCCCTTTTATTCTCCAAGAAACAACAAGTAAGATTCATCTATGTCTATACAGCGTGTTCAAGATAAAGTCCGGTTATGCGTCTCTGAGCTCTCCTTCCAGCACGTCTCCTAGATAGGTCTGAGTACGAGAGAATTTGGTACATTCGTTCTCGTTGTTGCTCAGTGCCTTCCTTCAAAACTTTCTGGATTCTCCTGAGACGAGGAGTCCTGACTTCGCGATTGTACTTTTTGCGGCATGCTCGATCGTATGCTTTGTGATAGGATTGGATTGAAGGAGTAGGTAGGTTCTGGAGAATAACGTGACGAGGGTAGTTCTCTCTGTCGACCTTAGTAGGACAATTTATGACAGAGGCGATGAAACGATCATTTGGGTCATTGCAACGGAAGTCGTCTATGGAGAGATGCTCAGGAATGAACATGGGAGGGAAGAAATCGCGACGAAGAACTTCAAAACCATGATAATGTATCAGAGAAGTGGGAGTCTCATCATAAGACGGAGATGGGAAAGCCCATCCAGCCCCACTGTACGCTGAGAATAAAGTCTCATCTGGGTACATGAGTCTGGTAGGTAGGATGCTGTCATCCGGTGTCAAAGTCTCGCAAGTCTGCAGCTTGAAAGGCTGGACAATGCAGTTCAGCTGGATTACTCCAGGCTGATGAGGTGGACATGTCGGATTAGCATGATAGAAAGGTACTTCTCTACCACGGAACTCATAAACGTCTCCTGGGACATCAGGAAGAGGATGAGGAAGAGGATGAGGGGAGCGGAATATCGCCGTCCTCAGCTCGGTTTCCTGGTGGTTGAAGTTCTCCTGGGTGAACAACTGTTGATGTTCCGTCGCCATTATCTTGTACTGTTGTTCGTCGAATTTCCAAATTGATGAGTGTTCCAATTCGCAATAACCTCTCCGGGGTAAATCTAGCTCGAAGTTCCAGAGTTGTTGGACATCTATTATCTTGGCTGCTAGGCTCTGCATGATGGAATAGGGGAGGAGTATCTGGATCTGGGATGATGAGTGTAGGTCTGGGAGTTTCCTCAACCAGGGTAGAGTCGGAATCAGAATGAAGGGAAGTGAGAGAATTCAAATGAATTGATTAGTGGAGTCGACTATTCGTTGTCGACGTTGTCTCCTTCTCTGTTCTTGAGTAAAAGCAAGCTCGTCAGGAGGATAGATAGGACGATCAGGTAGCCGTCTAGATCCAGTGTAAGAGATTCCTCGAAAGCTATTCCGAAAGTGGGTAAAGGTCGAGTTCCTACGATCAACCTGATGATGCAAGTGAGAGGAATCTGGACCAGTTCCATAGCAGGATTGTCCGTTTTCTAAGTGACTGTTACAGATAGGACAGGGACGATGATAGGGTTCTCTTTCTCCTGTATGGGAAAGATATCGATCAATGTAGCAATTACCTATGCCACAAGGTCGATTCTCGTCGATAGTGAGTTCTTCTGTAAGGGGTAACGAGGTGAACGGAGTAGAACGATTCCTAGGTGCTCTGGGCAGTCCATAGGGTCGTCTCGCTCTAGATGGAGCGGTAGATGAATCTCTTCGAAGTGAGGGTTGTTCAGGAGGGGGGGTTCGTGGTCTCGCCTGATCAGAAGGCGGGGTAGAACGTACTTCTTGTTCTGAAACAGTGAGGCAGGTTAGGCCTATGTTGAGAACAAAGATGTCGTTAGCTACTCGAACTCTGAACAGCAAAATAAGGGAGCAATAAGCTGGGTGACCAAAGCAGGTATACCACAAGCTATATGTGTCTCGAAACCAGATTGCAAAAGGCATAAGCCGATCGCTGACTGTCTCTCTGTAGACGATCTGAAAGATCTGAACTACAAAGGAAAAGAGGTGAAGAAACATTGAAACCTCAAAGGGCTCCATAGCACCTGGTCTGATATATCAAGGGATGGAAAGAGCGCACAAACTTGAAGAACGACAGTATCAGAGCCAAGCGGGGCTCATAACCTAACGAGAGTGCCCTTTCTCGTTTGTAACCAGCCTATAAGGTAGTAACTATGGAGCTGGGCAACTTGAGGTAAGACTTGAGCAGTAGAGGGACTGTGGAGGACTCAAAGAACGAGGTAGTAATTCGAGTTAAGGAGAGCGATAGAACAGAGCTCTCCTTATATACATACAAGAGTTATTTGTACATGTATATGCGCTGGTCAGTGCGCAATGAAACCTCTTTCTAAATAAAGAAAGGTAAGATACGATGGAAACGTATCATGAGTCATGAAGAATGACTAAATATCCGTAGTACGGATCTATGACTAAACGTGATAGTGTAAGTATGAAGATAAGATCTTTCATCTAATCAGTGATCTGAAGACGAAGTCTGAAATAGAAATATCACTGATTTCAACAGTGCTTGTCTCCTTCGTTCGCTCCTCTCACGACTCTCTTGCAATGGTGAAGGCTACAACCTATCAGAAGCCAAAACGCGCTTTGCAGGCTGTGAACGATGATAGCGCACAAACCGCAGACTCTTGCAAGAAAACGAAGACAGGTGCCAGCGTCAATGATGAAGGTTTGGTTTTCTTAGTTCATTGGCAGGGGCTTACCGTCGTCGTCACGGCTCTGAATTCAGCGCTCCGTCGGTCTTTCAGGACAAACATGGGGAAAGGCGGTCGAAAATCTCAGTTCGAGAACATTGAACGTATCCAAACCCAAGGTACTGCTAGGATGTCCAAGCTCGCAAGTGCCACTGCTGACGAGCCATTAAATCTGATGGCTCCTCTTGCTATGGACGCTTCAGTTGCTGCTTCAAGGGTGTATTCTAGTGATAAGGTATGCAACTTTGTATTATCCGCTCTCTAGTAGCTAAGGTGACCTCTAGGCTCTTGCCGGCTCTCTGACGCACCCGAGTGCTCACCCACCACCTGTGCCTGCTTATCAAGCTTCGGTAGATGGTTCTCGCTACGGTTTCATCATTCCCGTCCAAGAAGAGACTCTTTCTGCATCTCAGATGCAACCTCCTGTCTCTCGGGTCTCTGCTCCTGTCCGTCACGGTTCAATCGTTCCGACACTTCGCAGCTCCATTTCTCGTCAGCCTTCAGCGCATCCGTCCGTAGTGCCCCTTCCTTTCGTGGTGGTTCCCCTACCCCCTCTTCTCGCGGTGGCTCTCTGGTCTGTTGAAACTATAAGTATTCTACTTCAGACTTCGTCTTTCAGACTTATAGTTCTTTGCTTAACTAAGCATGCTATATGATCAAATATCATATATATTATATCATGTGACATTATTCATTCTTCGTCACTATGGTAACATCTAGAACATTCTAGAT
>JBBPMZ010000771.1:0-10674 GCA_038090575.1 Tylopilus cf. pernanus | reverse complement strand
TGCTTGGACCGGGAGACCCGGGGATTTCAATAGCCACCTCCCTGCCGACATTACCGTGTTCGACCAGTTACCAACGACACACATCCCTCCCAGTATAGATGACTTCGAGATGAATGCAATAACAACCAAGTTACGAACCTCCTCGCTGCATTTTCCCTTAGTCATGAAAATGTACGACGACCTCCTTGCTCTTCCAGCTCCGTCATTCACAGGACGCCGACTGAAGCTCCCGTGTATTTCTTTCCTACTCGGATCTATATCTACTTCTCAGAAGGGATCGGAACGTGTATTCCGTGCGGAGCCGGCGGTGCTGGGGACTGTGGAGATTCAGACCAAAGATGACATTTCTGGACTTGGTTCCCTCGTTCTCATTCATCCTTGGATTGATTTTCTACTTGGTAGACGAGGTACAGATCTTCCGGAGGCAACAGAAGACGAGGAGCTCCAAGCGCTTCAAGTTCTTGCTCGACTGAGACAGCCATTCGGTGCACTACTACTTGAACCTATCCCACAACGTGGAACCGTATACAGGAGGGTCGCCTCAGAGAGTATGATTAAGGTTCAGGTAGGGGAGATCACGCCAACGGTATTGAAAGATTTGATATATAGGATGTGCATGTTGGAGGTAGAATAATTTATCACTGTACCCGTGTTATAACTTGGTGTATGTCGTCACTGAGGCCTGAGGGTGAGACTATGGGGGGTATCTGCAGTACTAGTGGTGCATACCTGGCAATTCAATCGAACAAGATGCAAAGGGGCGACGTAAGCAAATTGAATTCGGACATTCGGACATAGATGTAGAAACCTATTGGTTTCAATCCATCGGTACATGAGTCTAACTGAAACCGGGGCCACGGACACAAATCTGGCCGATGACGAAGAGTGGTACGAGTCTCGTTACTATCTGTCACGCGAGAAGAGTGGCCATTTCACGACAGTTTTCCTTTGCTATAAGCATCTAGCGCGTTGCACAAACATGACAGCTGCCTTCGCACACGATTAATCTCGGTACTGTAGCCCTATACAGTGTTTCACAGGCACGAAAGCCAACGGAACGGCACGAGGACTCACCAGGTTTTTGACAGACTGCTCGTCTTTCAGATGCACGATAAAAATGTCTTGTTCCCTCACTAACTGTTGTTGAGATCAGCAACAATGCAAGGTAGGAACGGAGAATGGAAGAGGAGGGGCGAGCGAAGGAAAGAGCCGAACCTCGGTAAAGACAATATTAAAAACGTCGACGCGACTGATAAAGCCACGTAGGTCCTGCGCTAGTGCGTGCACGAGTGCGGGGAGGGATAGTGATTCCATGGGATCCATAGGGGCCCAGTCAAGAGGGCGCTTACGCCCCGCCCCTTCGGATTTGGGATTCTCTGGAAATAGTGGAGGAGGCGTTAGCCCTACGTCATCGGGGCCCGGTGCCGGGGTTAACCCGATCCAGGACAGTATAGTCATATCTATGGCATCCTCGACGTGTCGGGCTTGATTGCTATGAGGTGGGAAGTAACGGATAGTTCAGAAAAGTGGAAATCCAGATGATTGTCAGCTTACATGTATGATCGGGCAGTCATGCCGAGGGATGCGCTGACAGTCAAAAGACCGTTTGCGGGTTCAGCAGGGGTCACGGCAAAGGGCTAAGCATTGCGATATCATGCTTCTTAGAAGCTCCAACAGGCTGACAGCTGTTATGACTCACAGGTTCTGACTGTCTGAACAAGTTGCTCTAAATGTTAGGACGTTGACGAGGAAATCAGTTGTGACGCACTGTAATGACTGCGCATCTTTGGTTGCCTTCCTCCCTGACAACGCTTTTCGCTTCCGTCGCTTGTGGATCGGTGCTGGCACGATCGTGTGATAAAATTCTTCGACATCTTTCAGGAGAGCATCAAAGGAAGACTTATGATTGGCTACTGAATCCCTCTCTTTTTGAAGCAGCTTGAAAGAGGGTGTTAGCATACCAAGTTGCGATCGACTCGTGATATGAAAGATGTACTTGAGACGTGCTAGACAATTCCTTGAGTCTGTCCTGTACTGCGACATCCGGTTCGGACAGGAAATCAAGAACGACTTCGCTGAAGTCTATATTTTTCGCGTCAGCCGAATTCCAAACTGCACTCAAGAGGAATGGTACCTTTGATAGCTACAAGCGCGATACCTGCAATCTTTCTTGACTCCCAGATTAGTTTCTCAAACCTCTGTCGTAGGCGTTAGGTTATGTATTTGAAGGGGTAGAGAGAAGTGTACATCATGATAGGAGACCGCGGCTGTCTGAAAATCGAAGTTGACATTCGCGGATAAGTCGCGAATGTCCTTAAAGCGGGAGTCGAGGGTTTTGCCCTCAGAGACAAGAGCCAGGATCTTAGTGGCAAGCTGGCCAGATTGACTGAAGGGTAATGTAGTGTCTGTAGGTGCGCTGTACAGTCTGTTTTCCCGAGAATCAGTCCAAACAACATGATGCGTTGAAAATGTAGCACATACACCATCAAAGGCTTCAAGGCCGTTATGATAGAAGAGTACGGAGGAGGGCTTTCGCCAGACATGATTGAGACGTCGAGAGTAATTGGGTGAGGGCGAAACTAGAACGAGAGGATTTAAGCGCACTGAAGTATCGGACGAAACCTGGAGGCAGGTGCCTACTCTGCCGCACCGTGATCATCCCCCTGATGATAAACATGTTTGGGAAAAGCGTGCAATCCCAAATGGAACATTCCGAGAATCCGAGAATGACGAAAATTACGGTTGGAGCGTATCTGTGTAATGTGACTTTCAGGAGACATCATGATGGAAGTCTACCTCCTGTGTGTCCTGTGTAATACCCTAGAACGTGCTCACTAGCCGCCATGAAATTCAGTCCAGTGTGGAGTAGCATAAACACGTTGCCTCGGTGTTTGAAACAGGGAGGTCATACTGCCATTGGAGCACCTGAGCTGATTTAGATTCTGCTTCGTGAAGTTTCGAGCGTCTCCATTGAATAGCCTCGTTTTGTTGGTTTATGAGCGCTCTGCTGAGCGCGGACAAGGCTTGGTGGACGCGGAGATGAAGCGTAGTGGAACTCCGATTTGAACGCAAGAGTCAACATGCACGTCGACGCTTTTGTGAGACCCTGATCATTACACTGTCACAAGCTGAGCTTCTCAGTCACCATCATGCAGCGTTACCCTTCCCTTTCAGAATGGCGTCCTCAGTTTTCCGCAGCGCCGTGCCACTGTATCACGCTCTGACGTGCATGGCTAGATATAATACCCGCCGCCTGGGAGCTGATGAAGCAAACGACATCCCCTCGCGACATTGTTATCACCAGTTTGAACCTAATGGCTACGGCGTACATCCGCTATCAAGACGGCAAATCTAAATACTTGATCCCCACCGTCGATCCTCGGCCACACTCCAGACAAACTGTAAAGAGCTGGACGGCATACACATCACCACCGACGAACTTGTGTGCGGCTTTTCAGGACCTCACCAATGTTCCTCGAGATCTTCCGACCGAAGAAGCCCTTCGTCTCGAGATCGAGAAGTTGGGCGCCGCAACGCTCGACATCGACAAAGCCTTCTACGAAATCGGGGGCAAGCTCTCAGACGTATCGAAGGAGCAGAGCAAGCGTGTCGATCTCTATGACAAATGTTGTGTCTTAGAAACTCAGTGGAAGGAACATCACCGTGTAAGCTCTTTCACACTTCTACAGAGACTTACAAAGGAATGCTCAGATGGATATAGACTTATCAACGACTTCTCTGGCGTTCCAGGCAGCTTGCTGGGAAAGCGCAGGTTGCCGTCGACGGTGTGAATCTCAGTTACTGAAAATCAGCATCTTGACTCAGCTGAGTGATCTTCAGAGTTCCGTGAAATGATTTTGCCCTTGTTGCGGTGCGAAGATATCAGCCATGAAGTAAAACAGGACATAATTAAAGAGCAACTCGATGTACGATTGTGCTTATCACTGTCGTTATCCCGCTTCATTTTGTTTTAGGTTCTCAAGCGAGAATCGGTACCGTCGCAACAAGTTTCTCAGGATTGTGCGATTTGTCTTAGATCTTGACAGATAGTTCGTTGACACCCTTTTAGTTCTCGACTTCGGTGATACTCTAGACCAGTATATCCGGGAGTTTTCTCGCATTGTCGAAGGCCTTGAAATCGATCTACAATCCCAGAAGGTTACCGATCTCAAACAGAGGTTGTCCAGCGCAAAATCTGCCATGGAAGAGTGAGTAATACACTTCGTGCCAGCGGGACACCAGAGTTTCTCAATTATTTGCTATTAGTGTTAGCCGAGACGTACGACTCACCACCATCTAACAGTTACCAGCATATATTGACTTGACAGGCAGGTAAAAGAACTGGGATGGAAGTTCATGTCGGATGTCGCTGTCGTCGGTATTACGCTCTTGCTTGCTTATGTGATCCCTTCCTTGCATGAGAGGTTTGCTGGAGTTAGAGGAGTCACGACTGCTGCGGCGGTATGTAGAAAACTGAAAAGTACGCAATGTAGGCAGCTCACCATACCACCAGGCTGCCTCCATCGACTATACGCATGTCAAGCATTCAGGAATAAAGTTCTTCGAGGCGTGGAGTCGATATCACAGTAGGTTCTTTCCGCTATGTGTGCATAGGGTTACGCTCAATAGGCTGGTCAATAAGTTGCTGTCGCTAGATACAACGTTATTAAGACCGACTATGATCTCGAAAGTGCTTGTCTCGGGCAAATGGAGAAATTGGATGCCACCTTCCAGGATGCGATGCCAATCGTTCAGGAAGTGATTGTGAGGCTGGGGGTCTTCGCAACTGTGTGGGCCGCGGTGAGTTTCTGAGTCGTCGATCCCGTTTAGGATCTCAAACCTGGTACATCATACTCTGGGCTTAGATCAAGGCGGACATAGAACAGGTGCAAAATTGGCTTGGCCGTGCTGCGGATCCTTCATCTAGAGTGAGCGCATTATCATCATATGAAATTTGCGCTTTTCTAACGTCGTGCTTTCCCTTTGTCAATGTATGTATCGGGGGGAAATAGTTGTTCACCCAGCGCGTTCAAAAGCTAGAGCAATTGTACGGGTACCTCAGTCAAGCGCTTCGTCTCTACCAAGTCCAAGTGAAGCGGAATGAGATCCAACTGGAACAGAAGTAGAGTAATCCTGGCTCGATTGTTCGATTTGATCCCATCGTGCTTTTCACCTCTCTTCCGCTCTCTGTCTATAAATGTAGCAACCCATCGTCCGTTCCATTGCCTTTAATTTGTATTTGGTATTGGTCCAGTGTGCATGGTCGCATCGACATGTGCATTCTCTATTGTTCCCATTTGACTATTCCATGACACTTGATACCGTTGCACTCCACGCTGGATCTACCTTGAAAAGACATCTTCTCAAAATATTGGTGATCACGAGGGAGATGATTATGTAATTTCTAGATCTTGTTTCTTCGAATGCTTCTTACTACTGTCAGCCTTCGCGGTGTGCTCGCGGGCATTTTCACGAATCAACTTTCAATTCTTTAACACCTTCTAACACAAACCAGTCCTCGGTGATTCACTGGTTGAAGTCGCCGTCACTGCTAGCCTGGACTACCCCTCTTGGTTGCCTTGTCCGGGCCGTTGACAGAGGAGCTCTTGAAGTTCTAGTTCTAGCATCGACTCGGAGACGTGAAGGCGAATGCTTGTCTCAGTCAAATGGTGGAGTTGGAGTCGACTCTCCGAGGCGCAAGGCCGCTTGTCCAGGAAGTGACCACGAAGCTCAGCATTTTTTACGATTCTGTGGTGTCGTGAGTCCTCAAATTACTAGTCATGTTTCAACTGCAACTGCCTTTGGCAGCGTACTCACGAGCAAATTGTTATCGTTTTAAATCGAGATCGTGGCAGACGTATATGCCTGCTGAAAAATTGGCTATGCCCTTCTAACAACCTTTCAGCGCGGGTGAGTACCAATACTAATAACTCAATGGTGTTGATAAAATCCGCTGAATGCTGCATGTTTTCGACAAAACAGTTCTTTGTAGGGCGCGTTCAGGACCTTGAGAAAATGTATGGATACTTCAGCCACCCGCTTCGCCATGATTATCAAGCCTCTCCCCTTGGCGTCGTGACCGTCCCCACCACAACCTAAAAGACCACCCAGAATCTCTGCCCTCTAACATCGCTACAAGATGCAGTCGCGTAAGATTTGCAAAACTACCGCTCTCACAGCTGAATTGGGTTGCCAAAGGCGTTCAGCCACCCTCAAAACACGTGAAATTTTGGCAGTGTGTTGACAGCTTGTTCAGTGAGCTGAGATAGTTCAAGGCTCGAACGCACGAAATCTCGAAGCCCAACTCGGAGATATCCCTCGGCCGTCGCGAACAACCAACTTGATTCTCCCACCCTTCGTCATTGCATCGCCGATTCGGACACACCTTTCGAACAGGCAATAGTGCGCACTCTCGAAGAGCTTGATGCTACCATTCAATGGTTGATATCCACTTATTTCGTCTATCGTATCGAGTCGCTCGACGCCGAACAATAATCATGCACTGTAGAACATATCTTCGGTACACTCAGGCTTTCGCGCACCGCTCACTGACCATGTTACGACACGACTTCACATCTTGCGCGTACTCAATTACTTCTTCGTGGACGGGGAACAAAGGAACCGACAAGCTAATAGGATAACATGTACGAACGAGTAGGTCGGTCATGAATCTGTGCCGCTACTGTCAACGGGTTGTTGACTTAATAACGCCAGAATCTCGAACGTTCACCAGCTCCAATATCCAAGCTCCATAGATAACTCGGATATCTTCATGTCGACAGCGAAAACGCGAACCATTAAAATGTGAAGTGTCATACTTCGAATCTTCTTTTGTCATTAAACTTGCACGCTCTCTTGACTTGACCGGGAAAATAATTCCGGAAGGGAAGGAACCAGTCGCTGGTGGTAGTCACGGCGATATTTATAGGGGTACGCTCAATATTGACGGGCCACTATACGAGTTGCATCGTTCATTCCTTTCATGCTACCCCACTCTCATTGTCCATTAACTTTCAGGTAGCGATCAAAGTCATCAAAAAATATACGGCTCAGGGTGATGACGAATCCAAAAAAAGAGTTTTCTTAGTATGGATTGATGGATTACCCGTTCTAACTATGTTACAGCGTCTTCGTCGAGAAATCGAACTCTGGAAGACACTTGAGCACAGAAACATCATTCCATTACTCGGGACTAGCCGCGATTATGGTACTTTTGAGGCTATGGTCTGCCCCTGGGCCGAGAATGGCGTATTGACGACATATCTCGATTCCTACAAAGACAGGTTGACCACACAGCAGAGATGTGCGATAGCAAGTGTCTTCAACGTCTCATCTGTCAAACGCAGTTTGATGTCTGCACTAGAGATCAACGACGTTGCCTCAGGTCTACATTACCGTGAATGTCAATGCCGCGTTACGGGTGTTTGACTGATTAACGGCCTTTTTTCCCCTGTCGTTCTTCCAGTCCATTCACACTCCATCGTGCACGGAGATATCTCTGGTGTACGTCATCTGAATTCATCTTTTCACTCGTGCTTACATTGATGCCAGTCCAACGTCCTGATTTATGAAAGCGGAAGAGCTTGTATCGCTGATTTTGGCTTGTCGATCGTCTGGACTGACATACTAGGATCTTCGATGGAGTTGACGTACCAACTAAAAGGGACGCTCCGTTATACGGCCCCTGAGTTACTATTCGGGATTGTCGACTCTACTCGCGACAGTGACAGTACTAATGTGTCCGCAGTGAGGATGCAAGTAAGGTCTTTCCCACGGTACAGAGCGACATATATTCCTTTGGTGGCATCATGCTCCAGGTGGGTTTCAAACGTTGGCCTAGCATGAACGTGTCTGACACACTGTTTTTCGTGCAACCTTTCTCCTTGTCTCTTGCCGAACAGACTCTGACCGGAAAAGTACCATATCATTACCTTATGGACGCGCAGGTCATCCTTGCCATATCCCGAGGAGAATATCCAAGGCGGCCCGGGTTAAGCGGCGTCGTCGTGACAGACGCGCAGTGGGATTTCATGATCAAATGTTGGTCGTTTGAGCCGACGCATCGCCCATCGGACGCGGATGTGGAAGTGTTTCTGATGGGACAATCACTCGATGCGGTGTCATTGTGAGTCATTGGCATCATCGCGGGGACAGTGAGACCTCTTGACCTATCTCCACTCAACTGCTCCCACTTGTTGATTAATTGATTCCCCTGCGTCTAGTCTAATATTATTTCGAGTGAACTTGTGTAATATCAAGTGTTTCTATTTCACTGTCGTGATCATTTTACTTGTTCAACCTTGGGAAACGCGTTTCTGCGATACCAAATCAGCTATTACCTCGAGTGTTCAGACTAGTTCATGCGTAGCGTTGCCAATAACTGTTACCATGGACAGCATGAACCGAAACGTTGTGCGCTTGTCGCATTTCGAGAAGGTCCCATCTAGAGAAGCGGAGGACCGGGAGATACGTCCCTACCACTGGTAGCTTGAAGGATACGCTTTTTTGCCTCGCTTTCCTCTGCTTCAAGTTACCCAGCTTGATGCCGCTCCTTGCGTTGGAAGATTCATCCACTGGTCACACCATGATTGAATATTCCTACCCTATGGGATATTCGTATCAACGTCAAAGGCTGTGGTATGTCGGACCGTATGCAACTTAAAACTTTTAGCAGGCATGCATGGTCCTTGCCCGGGTGTCGCGTCTGGTCTCCCAGGAGAGTACAACAATGTGCGGATAAGCTGCATCCTATCAATGCCATTCTCCATCGTACGAGTTGGTGCATCAACTTGAGCCTCGACAAGTACCACGGCAGACGTTCACAGAATCCGGGCAAGAGTATCTCCATGCGTTTCTCATATCTGTTGTAGACTTGGAGATACAGATAACATAGCAATGAAATTAAGCAGATACATACGCAAGTCAAGGCTCCCAAATTAGCCCCATCTGTTGGGCAGCAAAGATTCGAGAAGAACCTTTCCCTTCACCACCATCGATACGGTCATGGTACGCTTGTGCGCCGGACCCGACGACTCCGAGACGACTTCCTTCACCAACCCTAAATACGTCGTGCACAACACTTTCTGGCCTACCCCACCAGACTTCGCCCAACTATGATGAGGGCGATCCAGTTCCATCCACGACCCGTCAAATGTCTGACCAGGGTGGCCAATCACGGGTTTGAAATCGGCCGCCCTCGCGTTCCAAATCGACTTTGCAAGTGTGTCAGCGGTCGACACGATGTGTGATATCTTGCGTTCGAATCCGGGCATGATCGTTGGTGGCGCTGCAGGCGCAGAGGTGGCACAACCAGCTACCAGGGCGATGTTTGAGAGCCCTCGAATTATGTCTGTGACAAGGTTGTCGGTATCATGGGCAGGGCCGTGCGCATAAGTAAGGGATCGCCACCGTGTGGCGAATACGCGTGACTCTGTTTGTCACCGTTAGTAAGTCATTTGAAGGTACCTTGAACGAGACGAGAGAGACTTACCTGAGTCTTGCACTCGTTCGTGCATCCCATTAAGAAGCCTGTCGTGCTCTTTCACCTTCGACAACGAAGAAATGGCATATGACAAACGAGAGACGAGGTAGGTTTGGAATGCAATTGGGAGGTACAAGGCCACTCCGTCGCGCGACAGTTTCCCTAAGCAATCTACCAGGGGTTGCGCAATGAATTTGGAGACCCGTCGCGCCGCAGACGAATGCTCCCCAGAAGCTGGATACCGGAAGTTCTTGACCATAAATCGGGCCATAAACGTCGAGGTCAGGTGAATCAGTGAATTAAGCCGTGAGAGTGCCTGTATGATTGTATACTCGGTATACGTATCTGAGACTATGATGAACTGACGAATGGTAGGTAATTCGGGTCGACAATCTGCGACGGCGGAGGTGAGATATCTGACCCGATGGCTATACCGCTGGTGGAACGTGCGGATACACGCCTTGGAGGCCCTGAGATCATCGCGCGCGGACATGAGCTCACGGGATACGTCGGGAAGCTGGTCAAGTTCTTGGCAGACGGTGGCAAGCTGGTCCATCTTGATAGCAACTGAGCGCTTCCTGTGGTCCAGCTCAGCAATGAGAGCTATGATTTGGCGGAGAGTAGCGAGCTTCCGCGACTGTGCGTCGTACAGGCGCTGTAGGCGCGTGAGATCGTCTTGGAGATTTCGAGCGGTCTTTTGGTTGTGATGAGGATTGGGGGTAGTCGTGGAGGGTAAACTTACGTTGTCGCAATAGAAGGCAGGGAGAATGTTGCGCAGATTTCGCAGCATAACGGTGTTACCCGCGGTCGTCACTAGGTCCTGATTTGCTGACACCGCCATAGACCCGACATTGTCAGAATGCTGGATGGGAGATCCAATCTGTTCATGCGTCACTGCATCCCAGAACGATACCGATGGTCCACTGGAGGATGCGATGTACGCACTGTCGCTTGACAAGGCAATACATCTAGGGTAATAGTGCCAGTTGCTGTCGACTCGGATGTACCATTTTGAAAGCACGTGTCCAGTCGACGTGTCGAGATGGTGAACGTGTCCATCTTTTTTTTTTTTTTAGACAAGTGTTTTATTATGTAGCAACTGACAGCGCTAGTTCTACATAATACACTAAGGCAATCAACTGGGTTGATTGGTCCGAGGGAAAATGCACTGACGCACGCCCTACTTTTAGCAG
>JBBPMZ010000770.1:0-10682 GCA_038090575.1 Tylopilus cf. pernanus | reverse complement strand
GAACTTGCAGGTTGCCGACCCATCCAATGCACATATCAAACTTGCCCTCGCACCATTTGCAACTAACTTTGGCACTGACCTCCAATTTAAACAACACCCCAACGTCGCCAAGTTCGCCCCAAATCAAAACAAAGTCATTGCACTCAAGGACCCCTCGAGGTCATTCCCTGTCGGCCAAGCTCTGGCTGTGCTCAAGTGGCGTTATGCGGGCCAGGACGAGAGCTACGTCCCTCTCTCAAGTAAGCTCCTTTGTACAGATCGGTACCACTCCTGATGCATCTCCCCTCTCCACTTCTCGCGCATGTAGTCAACTGTTGGCCGTCTCCTTCCAACGACGGCACCTGCGACGTCAACATCGAATACGAACTCGAACATGACCACCTCTCGCTCTACGACGTCACCATCTCCATACCCCTTCCAACAGGATCCTACCCGACCGTCTCCGACGCCTCCTCAAACTGGTCGCTCAATCCCTCCTCACATGCCCTCGACTGGTCTATTCCGCGTATCACTGCCGAGGAACGCTCGGGCACGCTCGAGTTCAGCGTGGGTGGTGATGACGCCGCGGCGTTCTTCCCGGTCAAGATTGCCTTTGTCTCGCAGGGCAGTTTGGCTGGTATTGGCGTGTCCAAGGCGACGAGGGTGAATGGGGGAGAGGAGGTCGTGTTTTCGTCGGATGCGGTGCTGAGCACAGAAGAGTATGTCGTGCTGTGATACATGGGCGGCTGGCTTTATCCGGGTGGCCGTGTCAACACATTGTCGTCTTCGCTCGTAATGTTGGGCAGTGTCATAGCATAGTGCTACTAGTAACTGTTCAAGTGAACCTCAGTCTGGAGTTCAGTTTGCAACGTAGTCAGAAAATTCTCTACTTGGTGGTGCTCGTGAAAGCGGTAGTTCGTTACTAGTCTGAACGGTGATGAACCCGGAGCTCCCCTGAACAGTACCCACTTGCTACGAACTGCTGTCCATTAACTGTCCATATCTAGGTTTAGGAGAGGTATGCTGGAGCGTAATCTACATTTCCATTGTGCCCGGCGATGCATTACCGGCGCAGTGGACAACACAGCCAAGACATGATTAATGACTGACACGCATACAGTTACGAATAAGTACTCAGCCACACGACACGAAAACAACTCGTCAGCTTCATCACGCAACCCCTGGGATGACAACATGCGAAGGGACAACAATAGGGTCGACATAGGGGGCCAAAAGATTGGTCAAGAGACGAGCGGACGACCCATCTCCGGCAAGGACCCTCGTGTCTTCTACATCTCGCTCTATCTGATTGAAAAAATCACCAGCGCCAGACTTGTGGAAGACGCGAGCGCATGTTGCATGAAGTGCAAGTAACAAGGGTGAGGGCGGTGGCGCACCCTCACACTGTGAGTTGAACTCGACAAAACCTGGAGCCCCATCAATGTGGCGGTCATGTCCACGAAAGTTGTTGCTGATGAATACTTCGCCGTCAGGGTAAAATGTGCGAACTTTATAACGATGTGGCTGCGCACATGGTAAGTTGGCAGGCGCGACAAATCTCTGAGTAGCATACCTTCTCTGTATATTCAAACCACAGGTATAACTGGTCAAAGTCAGTGTGAAGATCGCGTTGCAACATCATGAGGTTCCAGACTTCGTGGACGCCCCCAGACTTCACAAAAACTTCAGTGAGGTACGAGAATCCGAAGCTTTTCAGTGTAGCCATAGTGACAGTGGCGGTCCGGGTCTAAATAATCAGTATAATGACGGTCATGACTGCCATGGAAGAAACATTACCTTGTTCAATACCTTTTCTGGGTTGTCGTCATCGACCGCAGGATCAATGTTTTTCATCGCCGATGTGAAGATGTGAGCTGTCCCAAGTACTAATCTCTGGATATTCTTGAGTTTGCGAAGCTCTCGGTTCTTCTGAACTGATGTGTGATCATATATACCCGTTATGACGCAGCGAAAGCCATCACGAGCTAGGACCTATTTGAGAATGTGGATGAGGGATAAAAATTAATAATGATGTAAAAACACACCTTGCGCTTGGAAGTGGTGTGCTCATCAGAGGTGGATTCCATCGCGTCTTTCATCATATCCTCAAGTGTATCAAAGGATCGACGTAAAGGATGAGAGACCGGTTGCGAGTGCACAGTGTTTGTCGTCCGAACTTGTGAAGAGAGTCAGTGTCGATCCATGGAGAGACTGGCCAGACGCACACATGCGGATCAACTTATCGCGGAGATGTTCGCCAATACGGATCACTTTTTCTTGCTCGCTTTCAGAACCCTGGGCCGGTGATATGATCCATTGGGCGAGTTGTGCGCTGCACTCAGAGCCAAAGATACAAGAGTGTTGAGCAAATTCTATGAGCATATACCCTGCAATTCTGACAGAGACTAGATTGTCGGCGTCCGTGGTGGCCGCTTCCACTCGCTGAATGCAGACATAGGCGTAGTAGTGGTCGGAATCCTCCCGCCATCCTAATTCTTGGATGTCAGAAGAGGTAACCTTGGGTAGCGGAGACTCGGTGATGGATGCCATGTAAGATGCAAAGCAATCCCTATAAGTTAGTGCAACGACAAATAATGACGAATATTGCGAAACAAAGGGGCTTGGGGCTGAAGCGCTGAAGTAAGCAAGGACATCCGCGTACTGCCACCCGCTGTCACCGAGGCGCTACACGGCCAATAGTAGGGAGCAGCGACGAATCCTAAGATTGTCGTCCCAGTCTCCAACATACCAACGGTGGTGCTCGATTCCGATGTTCTAACTGACAATATGGCAGCTAGGCTCTGCATCAGCTTTCGAGACCACCTCTTGTTCCTCAGGAATCAATTTCCCTTGTCAATTCATACAGGGTTATCAGAGCCATCTTCGCCATTATACTTGGTTTAGTCGTCCGAGTCGGGTCTGTAAGTCACGAGTTATTTTCGGCGTCGATGGACTGGAAATGAAAGTGTGGGGACTGAGAAGACAATGTGGCTGCATGCGAAGAAAGTAACTATGAGTGCACTGAGAGTGAAAGCGACCAGGAGGACGAAGACAAGGGAAGTGAAGATGAAGCAGGCGATGAGCTCCTTCACGCAGATCTGCACGGCTCCTGATCCATTTCCTCTTTCACTTCTCACGCATGTAGTCAAATGTTGGTCGTCTCCTTCCAACGACGGCACCTGCGACGTCAACATCGAATACGAACTCGAACATGACCACTTCTCGCTCTACGACGTCACCATCACCATACCCCTTCCAACAGGATCCTACCCGACCGTCCCTGACGCCTCCTCAAACTGGTCACTCAATCCCTCCTCACACGCCCTCGACTGGTCTATTCCGCGTATCACTGCCGAGGAACGCTCGGGCACGCTCGAGTTTTGGGCGGTGGTGACGCCGCGGCGTTTTTCCCAGTCAAGATTGCCTTCGTCTCGCAGGGCAGTTTGGCTGGTATTGGCGTATCCAAGGTGACGAGGGTGAATGGGGGAGAGGAGGTCGTGTTTTCGTCGGATGCGGTGCTGAGTACAGAAGAGTACGTCGTGCTGTGATACATGAGCGGCTGGCTTTATCCGGGTGGCCGTGTCAACACATTGTCGTCTTCGCTTGTAATGTTGGGCAGTGTCATAGCATAGTGCTACTAGTAACTGTTCAAGTGAACCTCACTCTGGAGTTCAGTTTGCAACCTAGTCAGAAAATTCTCTACTTGGTGCTCGTGAAAGCTGTACTTCGTTACCTGTTTGAAGAGTGATGAACCTCCTGATACCCACTTTCTACGAACTGCTGTCCATTAACTGTCCATATCTAGGTCTAGGAGAGGTATGCTGGAGCGTAATCTACATTTCCACTGTGCCCGGCGATGCATTACCGGCGCAGTGGAAAACACAGCCAAGACATGATTGATGACTGACACACATACAGTTACGAATAAGTACATCCACATGACACGAAAACAAACTCGTTAGCTTCATCACGCAACCCCGGGGATGACAACGTGCGAAGGGACAACAATAGGGTCGACATAGGGGGCCAAAAGATTGGTCAAGAGACGAGCGGACGACCCATCTCCGGCAAGGACCCTCGTGTCTTCTACATCTTGCTCTATCTGATCGAAAAACTCCTCAGCGCCAGACTTGTGGAAGACGCGAGCGCATGTTGCATGAAGTGCAAGTAACAGGCGTGAGGGTGGCGGTGCACCCTCATACTGTGAGTTGAACTCGACAAAACCTGGAGCCCCATCAATGTGGCGGTCATGTCCATGAAAGTTGTCGCCGATGAATGCTTCGCCGTCGGGGTAAAGTGTGCAGACTTTATAACGATGTGGCTGCGCGCATGGTAAGTTGGCGGGTGCGACAAATCTCTGAGTAGCATACCTTCTCTGTATATTCAAACCACAGGTATAATTGGTTGAAGTCACTGTGAAGATTGCGTTCCAACATCATGAAGTTTCGGACTTCGTGGACACCCCCAGATTTCGTGAAAACTTCAGTAAGGTACGAGAATCCGAAGTCTTTCAGTGTAGCCATAGTGGCAGCGGCGGTCCAAGTCTAAATAATCAGTATAATGAAGGTCACGACTGCCATGGAAGAAACATTACCTTATTCAATACCCTTCCTGGGTTGTCATCATCGACCGCAGGATCAATGTTTTTCATCGCCGATATATTGAAGATGTGCGCTGTCTCAAGTATTAATCTCTGGATATTCTTGAGTTTGTGAAGTTCTCGGTTCTTCTCAACTGATGTGCGGTCATATATACCCGTTATGACGCAGCGAAAGCCATCACGAGCCAGGACCTATTTGAGAATGTGGACGGGGGATAAAAGTAAAAATGATGTAAAAACACACCTTGCGCTTGGGAGTGGTGTGGTCATCGGATTCCATTGCGTCTTTCGTCATATCCTCCAATGTATCAAAGGATGGACATGAATGACGGGAGTCTGGTTGTGAATAAACAGTATTTGTGGTTCGAACTTGTGAAGAGGGTCAGTATCGATCCATAAGAGGCTGGTCAGACGCACACATGCGGATGAGCTTGTCGCGGAGAAGTTCGCCGACACGGATTAGTTTATCCTGCTCAGTTTCAGGACCCTGGGCCGGTGATATGATCCATTCGGCGAGTTGTGCGCTGCACTCAGAGCCAAATATACAAGAGTGTTTAGCAAATTCTATGAGCATATACCCTGCAATTCTGACAGAGACTAGTTTGTCGGCGTCCGTGGTGGCCGCTTCCACTTGCTGGATGCAAACATAGGCACGGTAGAGGTCAGAATCGCTCTCCCATCCTAATTGTTGGATGTCGGAAGAGGTAACCTTGGGTAGCGGAGATTCGGTGATGGATGCCATGTAAAGTAACACCAGGAAAGCGAAATAAAGGGGCTTGGGGCTGAAGTAAGCAAGGACATCCGTGTCATCGTCCGTGCACTGCCACCCGCTGTCACCCTCACGCAAATCGTGTTACTCTAGACGCGTTTACTTCGGCCCTGTCTCAAGATGGAACAAGGATGGGAAATAGTAAGGAGCAGCGACGAATCCTAAGATTGTCGTCCCAATCTCCAACATACCAACGGTGGTACTCTGAATCGATACCGATGTTCTAACTGATAACCCTTGTACTTTGGCTCCGCTCGTGCCTCACTGCACCTGAGTCCGACCCGCTCTGCATCAGCTTTCTAGGCCACCTCTTGTTCCTCAAGAATCAGTTTCCCTTGTCAGTTCTATCCCATTTTCTACCAGTCTCCGTGTGTGATATTTGATCAATAGTCCTATCGTCCGGCTGGCAAACATGCCGACAAAGGACGCAAGTACGCTTTTCCAACCATCGTCACAGAGAGATCTGAGCTTCCTTAGATCTCCCATGTAACCTGGGTTGCTAAGAGACACCACGAATCGTTGTCGTCGGGTCTGTAAGTCACGAGTTATTGTCGACATCGATGGACTGGGAATAAAAGTATGGGACTGAGAGAAGACAATGTGGCTGCATGCGATGTGTCCAAAGAAAGTGACTACGAGTCCATTGAGAGTGAGCGGCTAGGAGGACGAAGACGAGAAATGTGAAGATGAACCAGGCGATGGGCTCCTTTACGCAGATCTGCACGCTTGATCCATTCCCTCTTCCGCATCTCGCGCATGTAATCCACCGTTGACCATCTCCTCCCAATGAAGGCATATGCGATATCAACATCGAATACGAACTCGAACATGACCACCCCTCACGCTACAATGTCATCTCCATACCCCTTCCTACAGGAACCTACCCGACCGTTTCTGACGCATCCTCAAACTGGTCGCTCAATCCCTCCTCACGCGCCCTCGACTGGTCTATTCCGCGTATCACCGCCGAGGAACGCTCGGGCACGCTCGAGTTTAGCGTGGGCGATGATGACGCCGCGGCGTTCTTCCCGGTCAAGATTGCCTTCGTCTTGCAGGGCAGTTTGGCTGGCATTGGCGTGTCCAAGGTGACGAGGGTGAATGGGGGAGAGGAGGTCGTGTTTTCGTCGGATGCGGTGCTGAGCACAGAAGAGTATGTCGTGCTGTGATGCTTGAGTGGCTGGCTTTATCCGGGTCACCGCATCAACACGGAGTGAGCGCATTGTCGCCTTCGCTTGTAATGTTGGGTAGTATCATAGCATAGTGCTACTAGTAGCGGTTCAAGTGAACCTCAGTTTTGCAACGTAGTCAGAAAGTTCTCCACTTGGTGGTGCTCGTGAAAGCTGTACTCCATTACCAGTCTGAACGGTGATGAACCTCTGTCCATTAACTGTCCATATCTAGGTTTAAGAGAGGTATGCTGGAGCGTAATCTACATTTTCACTGTGCCGGGCGATGCATTACTGGCGCAGTGAAAAACACAGCCAAGATGTTACAGTTACGAATAAGTACATCCACATGACAGGAAAACAAACTCATCAGCTTCATCACGCAACCCCTGGGATGACAACATGCGAAGGGACAACAATAGGGTCGACATAGGGGGCCAAAAGATTGGTCAAGAGACGAGCGGACGACCCATCGCTGGCAAGGACCCTCATGTCTTCTGCATCTTGCTCTATCTGATCGAAAAACTCACTAGCGCCAGACTTGTGGAAGACGCGAGCGCATGTTGCATGAAGTGCAAGTAACAGGCGTGAGGGCGGTGGCGCACCCTTACACTGTGAGTTGAACTCGACAAAACCTGGAGCCCCATCAATGTGGCGGTCATGTCCACGAAAGTTGTTGCTGATGAATGCTTCGCCGTCAGGGTAAAGTGTGCAGACTTTATAACGATGTGGCTGCGCGCATGGTAAGTTGGCGGATGCGACAAATCTCTGAGTAGCATACCTTCTCTGTATATTCAAACCACAGGTATAACTGGTTCAAGTCAGTGTGAAGATCGTGTTGCAACATCATGAGGTTCCAGACTTTGTGGACACCCCCATATTCCGTGAAAACATCAGTGAGGTACGAGAATCCGAAGCTTTTCAGTGTAGCCATAGTGGCAGCGGCGGCCCAGGTCTAAATAATCAGTATAATGAAGGTCGCGACTGCCATGGAAGAAACATTACCTTGTTCAATACCTTTCCTGGGTTGTCATCATCGACTGCAGGATCAATGTTTTTCATCGCCGATGTATTGAAGATGTGCGCTGTCTCAAGTACTAATCTCTGGATATTCTTGAGTTTGCAAAGCTCTCGGTTCTTCTGAACTGATGGGAAATCATATATACCTGTGATGACGCAGCGAAAGCCATCACGAGCCAGGACCTATTTGAGAATGTGGATGAGGGATAAAAGTAAAAATGATGTGAAAACACACCTTGCGCTTGGAAGTGGTGTGATCGTCGGAGGTGGATTCCACCGCGTCTTTCATCATATCCTCCAGTGTATCAAAGGATGGACGTGAAGGATGGGAGGCCGGTCGCGAGTACATAGTGTTTGTCGTCCGAACTTATAAAGTAAAGAGAGTCAGTGTCGATCCATGGAGAGACTGGCCAGACGCACACATGCGGATCAGCTTATCGCGGAGATGTTCACCGATACGGATCATTTTTTCTTGCTCGGTTTCAGGACCCTGGGCCGGTGATATGATCCGTTCAGCGAGTTGTGCGCTGCACTCAGAGCCAAAGATACACGAGTGTTTGGCAAATTCTATGAGCATATATCCTGCAATTCTGAGAGAGACTAGTTTGTCGGAGTCCGTGGTGGCCGCTTCCACTTGCTGGATGCAAACATAGGCACGGTAGTGGTCAGAATCACTCTCCCATCCTAATTGTTGGATGTCGGAAGAGGTAACCTTGGGTAGCGGAGACTCGGTGATGGATGCCATGTAAGATCCAAAGCAATCCCCTATAAGTTAGTGCAGCAGCAAACAGTAATAAACAAAACATCACGGTCCTGCATCCAGCGCGGATTAGATGGCCAACTAAGGAGCAGTGGCGAATTCTAAGACCCCCAGCATTGTCGTTCCAATCTCCCACATATCAACTGTGGTGCTCGATACCGATGCTCGAACTGACGACATGGTGGCTAGGCTCTACATTAGCTTTCTGGGCCACCTCTCGTTCCTCGAGAATCAACTTCCCTCGTCAGTCCTATCCCATTTTCTATCAGTCTCCGTGCGTGATATTCGATGAATAGTCCTATCGTCCAGCTGGCAAACATGTCGACAAAGGACGTAAGTATGCTTTTCTAACCCTCCTCACAGAGAGATCCGAGCTTCCCTAGATCTCCTGTGTAACCTGGGTCGCCAAGAAACACCGCGAATTGTTAAACTCATTCCACATGCTCGGCTCACATATTTACATGACATTTGTTGGCTTGTCGACGGCGCTTGCTCTTCAAGGTTCTCTGGAGAAACTAGATGCGGAGCCAAATAGATCAGCTTTAACCCACCCTGGGAGATACGGGGTTGTCAGAGCCTTCTTTGTTGTTATACTTGGTTCAATCGTTGGGTGTGCAAGTCACGGGTTATTCTTGGACTGGAAACGAAAGTATGCGGACTGAGAGAAGCCAATGTGGCTGCACGCGATATGTCCAAAGAAAGTGACTACGAGTCCACTGAGAGTGAAAGCAGCCAGGAGGACGAAGATGAGGGAAGTGAAGGTGAAGCAGGCGATGGGCTCCTTTACTCGGATCTGCACGACTCCTAATACGTTCTCTCTTCATGTAGTTAAGTGTTGGCTATCATCTCCTTCTAGCAATGGCACATGCGACGCCAACATCAAATGTGAACTCGAACATGACCACCTCTCACCCTACGACGTCACCATATCCATACTCCTTCCTAACAGGATCCTACCCAACCGTCTCCGACGCCTCCTCAAACTGGTTGCTCAATCCCTCGCACGCCCTCGACTGGTTTATTCCGCGTACCACTGCCAAGGAATGCTCTGGCACGCTCGAGTCCAGCGTGGGTGGTGATTATGTCGAGACATTCTTCCCGGTCCAGGTCGCCTTCGTCTCGCAGGGAGTTTGGCTGGCGTTGGCGTATCCAAGGTGACGACTCGGGGTGAATGCAACGGAAGGGTATGTCGATGTACTGCTGGCTTTGTCTGGGCATCAACTTGGAGTGAGCGCATTGTCGTCTTCACTTGTAATGTCGGGCAGTACCATGGCATAGCGTTATTAGTGAACCTCATCGCTTCATGGTGCCGGCGAAAACTGCTTCGCCATCAGTTTGAGTCACGGTCAGTATCAACTTGGAGCCCCCCTGAACTACAAATTGCTATCTATTATCTCTGGGTATCTAAGTTTAGGAGATCTGAGGTAGTTCAGCGTGATCTACACTATGCACGTACTGCCACTGGCGTGACGATGCTGGAAAATCACCATGATTAATGACTCGGACCGACACATACAGTTAAGAATAAATTCGTCCACATGACACAAAAACAAACTTGTCAGCTCCGTCATGCAACCCCTGGGATGACAACATGCGAAGGGACAATAGGATCGACATGGGGGGATAAAAGATTGGTCAAAAGACGAGCAGACGATCCATCTGTAGCGAGGACCTTCGTGTCTTCCGCATCTTGCTCTAGGCGACGAAAAAACTCAGCAGCGCCAGACATGTGGGCGACACGAGCGCATGTTGCATGAAGTGCAAGTAAGAGGCGTGAGGGTGGTGGCGCTTCCTCATACTGTGAGTTGAACTCGACAAAGCCTGGAGCATCATCAATGTGGCGGTCACGTCCATAAAAGCTGTTTCTGATGAATTTTTCGCTGCAAGGGTAAAGTGTACAGACTTTATAACGATGCGGCTGCATACATGGTGAGTTGGCGGAAGTGACAAGTCTAGTAGCATACCTTCTCTGTATATTCAAACCACAGGCGTAGCTGGTCAAACCCACTGTGAAGATTGTGTTCCAACGTCATGAGGTTGCGGACTTCGTGGACACTTCCCGATTGTATGAAAATGTCATCAAGGTTCGAGAATCTGAACCTATTCAGTGTAGCCAGAGCAGCAGCGGAGGTCTGGGTCTAAATAGTCAGTATAACGAAGGCCACGACTGCCATGGATGCAACACTACCTTGTTCAATACCTCTCTTGGGTTGTCATCACTGACTGCAGGATTAACGTTTTTCATCGCCGAAGTGTTGAAAATGTGAGCCACCTCAAGTGTCAATACCATAATACCCTTGAGATGGCGGAGCTCTAGGTTCTTCTCGAATGATGCTTGATCATATATACCCGTTATGACGCAGCGAAAGCCATCACGAGCCAGGGCCT
>JBBPMZ010000769.1:0-10688 GCA_038090575.1 Tylopilus cf. pernanus | reverse complement strand
CGTCATCCTCTCCGCAGCTGTCCATACCCTCCTCTGTGGGCTTCTTCACATGGCCATTCGGTTACTCGTTCCCGTCCAAGTTAGGACCCTCTCTGGAGGGTCCATCTTTGACGACGCACTCCCATTCCACGCGCGCTACGCCCGAGCGAGTATGACTTCCGTCCTTGCTGTCATCATTATCTACACATTTATCCAAATGTGTTACGACGCATGCACTGTGGTCGGCGTGCTCATTCTTGGACAAGACCCTGCGCGGTGGCCTCCGGCGTTCGACGCCCCCTGGCGCGCGACGTCACTCACTGATTTGTGGGGACGCCGGTGGCATCAGTTTTTCCGGCGCATGTTCCTCATTCAAGGCGGTTACCCGCTCTCGTTCTTCCTGGGCAGGGCAGGGCTTGTGATCGGGGCGTTTCTCTCTTCTGGGATGATGCATCACATCACTATGGCGGTACTCAATGAAGAGTTGGCGCCGTGGAGGATGATGGTCGGGTTTGGTATGATGGCACCGGGGGTACTCGCCGAACAGGCGTTTAAGCAGTGGACGGGACGGAAGGTGGGTGGCGTGGCTGGGTGGGTGTGGACGATGACGTGGTTTCTTGTGTGGGGAAACTTGATTATTGATGCGACCGCAAGGGCTGGGGTGTATGGCGGGCATTTCAGTGTCATTGAAAAGGTGATACCAGGACGGGAGGTGGTAGAGAAACTAATGGGGGATCTTTTCAAAAGGGTGACTTTCGGCTGATCAAGATAGTATCATGCTTTCACTCCTGATTGGGATCAACCTGTGCGTAGAATGGGTGTTGAGATTCGAGGATGTGATAGAAAAAAAGGAGAAAGAATAGTATTGTTCTGGCACACCGTACTATCCAGATACGTACCAACGGATACTTCCACTGGCAGCCACTTTGTTTGACGTGTGAAAGTGGCAGCACTGGATGGCGATCAGGCAGTACTGGCAGTGCCGTGCACGTGAAAAAACCGTGAAACCATGAACATCCCGATCAAGTGACCACGAAAATTTGTCATTGAACTAACTGCATGAATCTTGCCTTGGCTAATGTTGATGCTAGTAGCTAGTACAAAGACCACGTAGTACGCCCCGGTGAGATGAGGCACATATTCCACTAGCCGCGGCAGCCCCGCGTCCGTGACCCGTGAGCCGAAGCTGCACCGCCACCCCCAACATTGGTTCATTACCGGTGCAAAACGTTCAGATCGAAGGTACATTCACAGTTCGGCCGATCGAAAATATTCCCACTACGCCTGATAGTTGACGGTTGCGGAGCTTGGCGGGGAACCTGGCCGACCTGGGCTGCATCGCCATCCATAACGTTACTTGGCTTGTTTTGGGTTCATTCGCTTTCTAGCCAGGATAGGTTCAAAGAGGTGCTCTCAGCAAACGGTTTACAGGCCAGATAAATCCATCCCTCGCTGTCATGTTCAAGTCACACGAGAGCGACTCCCACCATCATGTCTCAACCGGACCCCGACGTCTCTACCGTCCGACGAAGGCTCTCAGACGAATGCAATCGCTACATTTACAACAATCTCCCCGCCTATCTTCTTGACATTCGTAATATCCACAATCCCGTCAATCGTATCCGACTCAGCGATATACAACTTGTTTCTCGCGATCAAATTTCAGAAACAATTCGAAAGCAAATAGAGGCGGACCTTGGGAAAATTCCCAAGCCCAGAGGGCAAGTTGAACGGTGGTGTAAAGTAGGTTGCCATCACTTCCTGCTCTCACCTACCGAGTACCAAACTTGTCGTTCCGGCAGGCCCGCATCCAAGAGTATAAATCCAAGCTTTGCTACGCTATTTTATCACACCATTGGGGTGAAGGCGAACCAGATTTTCAGCAGATGTTCAGACAGGAACATTCTGAAGGAGAACAACTGTCTGCGGGGATCCGAAAGCTGTTAGGATTCTGCAAAGTCGCTGTCACTGAATATCGTTGCCAGTACGCTTGGTCTGACACTTGTTGCATAGACAAGAAGAGCAGCTCCGAGTTGTCCGAGGCAATTCGATCCATGTACCGTTGGTACGAAGGTTCGGAAATCTGTGTCGTCTACCTAGGGGCGTCTTCTTCTCCGGACGACCTCGAAGACGATCCATGGTTCAAACGGGGTTGGACCTTGCAGGAGTTATTAGCGCCGAAGAAGATCAAATTTTACGGGAAGGGTTGGACGCCAATTAATTCAAGTGGTGGATCACAGGACAACGACAAGAAGGACGACTCCATGAGGAAGATTATCGGGAAGATAACAAGAATACCCGATGAAGACATCCGAAAATTTCGCCCTTCTTGCGACCGGGTGTCAGAGAAAATGAGATGGATGGCCCTACGTCAGACCACGAGGGTCGAAGATATCGCGTACTCCCTCTTTGGTATCTTTGACGTCACCATGAATGTTGCATACGGTGAAGGTACCCGGGCATTTCACAGGTTCATGAAGGTTCTGGGAGACCACTGCAACGATCCCAGCTTCCTGGCGTGGTGTGGAGATGTTTCCCCGTATTCTCGTGCTCTCCCCAAGGCTCCATCACAGTACTGGCTCGAGGAGACAAGGGCCGGACTCCTTGAACTTGGTGGATCCGAAACTTCCCAAGCTCGGGGCGGAGATCCCTATTACACAGTGAAGAAGAATGGACTGGAGGCTAAAGTACTTATCATCCCTATCGACGATGTCAATCCGCTGTCTCCTGTCAACATCTATATCTTGCCACGGAAGTCGCTGATAACGATAATGGCGACGATGGCGATACCCGTTGACACACCTGACATAGAGCTTACCCGTAAGCAACTTCGTTCTGCTAAAAGAGGTCGAAGCTATGCACTCGGTGTTGTCAACTATGACCAGGTTGCACGTCAAGATGACCACGGCAGTGTGAGTGCAAACTCCAAGTACTTCTGCCTGCTCTTGAGAAGGGTTGATTTAAAGTATTGGAGAAGAGAAGGAACAGATTCTGTCGTGGTTCTGAAGTGTGAGGGGAACTTTAAAGATAGAGTAAAAACTATCGTACTGCCTCACAAGCCCGATTGAGTACCTTGAATCGTGGAACTTATTTATTTGCAAAATTGCAAATACCTGATTGATGAGTATAGAAGAATAGCGGAGCGCCACAGAATTTTTGCAGTGACTCAGGCCGGTGCCAGTGCGTAGTCACATCTGCAGACTGATTCTGGGCCTTCATTCATGGTAAATGACCTCTGTTTGAATCATCATCTGATTGAAGTCACTGAACTTTCAAGTTCCGTCGCACATCAAGGCTTCGGTTCTACGTTTGGCCGCGACTCACGAACAATGAAATAACTGTGAGCTAACTTACTGACTGCAGTGAGATCCGGGTGTAGGATGACAATGGATCGGACTGTCAGAGGTTCACCCAGAGCGCGAATGCGTCCGAGTTAGTAGCATTGACACTACGCCGTGACTATGGTAATTTCCTTTTCAGGCACCTGCGTCTTACTATGGGGCTCGACTACCACTGGCAAGCTAGCTCGACCAAGGATGGATACAACTTATCTGATGTCAGTGACGAGAGGTAAGCCGTTGACCCATAGAATGACCCATACTCGTAGCTGATCTGTGAGAGAATAAAGGTATCCTCTGTTTCAATTGACATAATTCCCCTTCCTTCAACATCATCTGCCTCGAGCGGATGTCGTCATTTTGTGGGAGGCTGTGGCTGCGCCGGCGCTTGCTTGCGGGTCGTCGGAAGCTCTTTGATATTTCGCGTCCGCGTGCTGATGTTATCGTTCATCGATAACATCCCAGTCTCTGATAAACACCCGTGAACCACGATTGCCACTGGACACGTCAGCAAAAAACCAGCTCGAGCGTTACGCCCTATTAATGTAAGCCCATGAGGCCACCAAGCTGTATCACGACTCAAGTTTGTTCCCAGTCAACCTCACTTAGCGCGCTAGCTTCAGACAAGAACAATCGTCGTTCGTCTTCTCTCTTCCTTCCACGAAATTCGAAAATTGGCTGCTCGCGGCTATCAGGAGCTCTCCTTATCTAAATAAGAGCTACTTAAAACTCCAATGTCCTCCCCAGTGTGAGTCAGCCTTTCTTTCCCAGGAATGAGTCCCTTGGTCTCACACATGCCACAGTACCCACGACACGTCAGCAACTAACAAAAAGAAACTCAATATTATTCTATTCGGAGAAACTGGAGTCGGAAAGAGCTCTTTAGTGAACTTGATCGCCGGGAGGAAGGTTGCCAAGACCTCGGAAGGCTTGCGCCTGTGCACCATGAAATATGCACCATATGCCTTTGAAGTACAAGGCGTGTCGTACGTCATCTGGGATACTCGCGGCCTCGAAGACGTTGACACGAATGTCGGGACAAAAGAGTACCTCAATGCCATCGAGCAGGCATGGGATCTGATCCAGGACTTAGAAAAGAAGGGAGGGGTCGATCTTCTCGTCCTGTGCCACAAGGGCCGTCTCACTAGGACGATAAAGAGTAACTATCGACTATTTTTCGATGTGTTGTGCGATGGCAAAGTCCCCATCGCCCTCGCCGCCACACATCTTGAACGTCACCAACGGATGGAAGATTGGTGGGACCAAAATAAGGAGACATTCAACGGGCATAGGATGTCATTCGCTGCGCACGCCTGTGTTACTGGGCTTCCCGACCATGCAAAGACGGCAGAGTCTAAGGATGCTATGGAAAGATTGCTGGGCAAGCACGATGGCCGGAAGAGGTATATTATGCCTCCTAAATCGTGGATGAAGCGGGTTGTGCAAGACTGGGTTCGTCCGAGAGGGATCAAGGAAACTGATTTGGAAGAATGTTTGCGCAAGCGCTGCGATTTCCCTGCCCGCGATGCGCAAGAGATCGCAACAGCCCTCATCCGAAAAAGTTCAGGGGAATATAACAGGTGGTTCTACTCTATGCCATTACTGTGTTTTAAGCTCACATTTCTCGCTTCAAAGCGATGGCTCTAGCAAGCAAGCAAGTTCCTCACAGCCCAGTGTCCAATAAAGAATCAAGATCGGCTTAGCGCTGACTATGATGAGGCCAACATGGGCCAATGGGACTCGGAGTTGGGGATTCGGGAACGTGTATTATAATAACCCCACTCACATCTTCAGTGACAAGGACGAGGGCGATGCTCTAGCGCTCACTATTCACCACCAGTGTAACAACAATGCATACACTTCATCATGTTTATCAACTGCCAGCTTGCACATCATGACCATGGTAGATTACTTTTAAGAAGTAGGAAACACCTGTACTTCTCCCCTAGTGTTGATATCAATATCATAATATTCAAATATGCCAGTGACCAAAGCATCACCCTCCCCTACGGACCAGAGCCGGTCCTATGTTTTGGCCACTGGATGCGTCTGACCCCAAGAGAAATCGTCAAAATGCCAGAAAGCATACGCAGGGAGAACACCATTCCACACAGGAAGGGAAACGAGATAAACAACCATCCACCCAACGTACGCGATCTTTCGCGACGTGATCACGATCAAAAGCCCAGGAAGACCAAGAATGAACGACAACAGAATGAGTGGGATGAGCGTGTCGGGACCGTTGGGGAGGATGGATATGACGATGAGGTAGAGGGTGAAGCTGATGGCAGCCGGTAACGCCAGCGTGCCGATCAGCTCCATACCGACGACGAACTGCATTGAGAAACAGAATGTACCGCAGAGATCACGAACAAGGACGAGTTCGAAGAGGTTGTGGATGGTTGAGTTGATCCAACGGCGGCGCTGTGATAAGAGGACGTGGAAGGAATCAGGGACAACGGTCTTACAGATGGCTTGTGGGCAGAACATGTTCTTTCGTCGAGGGAATGTCTTGAGCAGCAAGGTCGTCAGGTACCGATCTTCTCCCAAAAGAAGCAAGTTCTTCTTGTGAAGCGTGTCAACCACTTTTTCTGAGTAATGTTCCACGATATCTGGATTCGCCAAGATGGGGACCCAATAACCATCGTCACCTTTGGGAGCCTTGATCCTGTACATACTGAAACAGCCCGGTAAGCAAGTAACACCGCCAAACATGGATTCGAATGCCTTGGTTAAATGGTGCGAGATGTAGTACTCGAAGACTCGATGCACAATGTCAGTGAGCACGTGGGCAGATGCAACATACGCTCACCTTGCATCATCGTCACGAAATTGACTGTCTTGTTCGCTATTTTGGTCTCCCCGCAGACTCCCATGATCTCAACGTCCATCACCATACACGAAACAAGGCGTGTTAACGAGTCAGGAAACACCTTCGTGTCTGCATCCACACAGAGCACTAGTTCATACCGATCCGAACTGAGACCTGTAACCCTCCCGATCGCGACCAAGAGCGCATCTTCGAATGTCGTCATAGGTTCTGCGAACGTGACCTTTTGGAGGAACGTCATGAGCATGATCTGAGAGTCACGTTTGCCCCGATTCCCAGGTTTTTCGTCGTTGGCCTCGTCTAAAGCGCCAACTTTGACCACAAGAATCATTGGAACGTGTTGTTGCATTGAGGGGTCGACTGTGGTATCATTGTAGTTATAGAAGCCCGCGTAGACCTTGGCCATGCTTTGCCGTCCATCTTCGTCGGCGGTAGAGGTATATGGGTACGCTCGTACTTCATTCGGCTGGATAGCAAAGTCTTTCATCATGGACAAACAAATGTCCGATGTGGGGAGCGTGTTTCCGGCACCCTTGACTATGCCATCTGCAATCACTAGAATCAGTTTATGACTATTGGGATAATCCGTGGTAGCAAGAGAATCGAGTGTCGTCCGTAGACTTTCGATGGACTCAGAGTATGCAGTAACGAGACACATGGTATGGGCGAGGGGGAAGTTGAACGGTTCGAAGCTGGAAGGAGGCTGGGGAATGATGTTAGATGGCGGGGACGAGCAAGGTATGTTCATGGATGGCGAGCGGGATGGAAATACATGCATCGAATCAGAAGTCGATGCCGGGGTGAGATAAAAGGCAGGCGGAATGGCTGGACGCTTATCGGGTTTCACAGGACGTAGATCACCCCTGGGGGGATTGGGTTTGCTTTGTCTTGGTACAGAGATGTCCTTTGACCAAGTTTCGATCTCCTTGAAACGTTGCACCCGTTGCTGGTAGGTCTCCCGAGGGAAGTTACCCAATTTCCTAGAGAAGAACCAATGAAATAGGACAGCCATGACGAAACGAACGACAACGACGCCAACGATGAAAATGAGCGACAGGTACAGAATGACCTCGGAGGCAATGCAGCCAACGCTAGTGGTGTCGATGAACCCAATGGTGACAATGTCCGTGAGACATTGACCAAGTTTGATGTCGCCACCCCGCATTAGCATCATGGTGATATCTTTGCCGTTGTAGATGCCATTGGCTGTCTTCATCTCGTCGAAAAGTGACGGATACTGCACATAGGAAGTGCTGAGCCAATTTAGTAAATCAAGGTCGAGCACGTTGCTAAACCAGGGGTCAAATCGGTGAGAGGATGGACAAAAAAAAAGAAGTTATCTCACCCCTCGAACACAGCCAAGTTGTGATTGCCGGAAGAAACGTCACCCCACGTATAGTAAACTTGGCCTACAGGTCTCATAGCGGCGAGTTGCTGCCTTGCAGTAGAAGAGACATGACAATTGACACTGCTTCCGTAGCTAGTCATGTTGACTGAACTGGACTGTGGATTGTAGACATTGCAGGGAAAGTACCAATCCAGATTATCTCCGGTCCCGTTAATGGGTGATCCACCAGCCAAAGTAATAATACCCAAGCAGTTTTCGTTGACAATCTGGAACAAAAAGCTCGCGTCATTTGACGCGAGGTTCCATCCACCAACGATCAACGGGTTCGTATTTCCATTGAACTCTCCTATAGCAGGGTGCTTGAAATTTGAAAAGTCGTAGTCGTACCCATGAATGATGACTGAGCTGTTACTGATCTGACCCTCGTGGAATCGATTTGGAGGTGTCCCACAGATTGTTTCAGTAAATCCGAACGTGACGAAACCAATACCAGTCATTTCGGTAAGGATGATGATTAGTAAACCCATTTTTTCCCTCCAGGCACGTTGTTGATCTGGTGTTGTCATACCTAATGATCTCGGTGAGGCGCTGGGGAACAGCAAAAAGGATAACCCAGACGTCACGCACCGCACTTCCCGAGAAAAAAAGAAGGGACCCAACAGGTGACGAGATAGCAATATATAAACCAACAATCCTTTGGACCGGGACCGATGCTATCAAGACAATCGCGGGACTTCTGAAGGAAACTTCGGCGCAATGAGGTTTTACTGCAGCTGGAGAGAGGAAGATCAGAAATTTCCATGCCTTCCCGTCCTGCAGGGCACGCTTCGCCGCGATGGGGCTTCTGTGGATAGTTACCAGTAGCTAGAACGAGCGGCGTATATTATTCAAGTGACATCGCTCAGCCGAGAGACATCACATACTGGAAGGTTGAACGCCTACTTTGCTGTCGTCTGCATTTTTGACATGGTTTCGATAATGCCACTGTCGATGGCCGGGTTCGATCCTTTCTCGCTCGGGTCTGATGAGACTCCTCCGTTTTCCCAGGTTGTCCTCTCTAACTCTCTCCAAATGCTCACTAGCCTCTTTGTCCGAGTGTGATGGAAGGTGGGTATGCTTCGTTTCTTGCCGACGACCTTGCTTATTTCCACGTCCAGTGTTCTCAAGCGTGATGCTGGGTTCAGCGCTTGGACTGACTGGAGATGTGTGAGAGAATTGCTGCGGACGGTTAATGCGAGGGGATCGCTGCTGCTGCTGATTTGGTGGGGAGTTCATTGTCAACAGAAGTCGAGCAGGGAGGGCAAACGAAGCCGGTCGACTAGCTGGATGGCCTGCCCAGGATCTGGAGGAAGATCAAGCGAGCGGCAAGATAAGAGCGTTAGAGGAGGGGCGAGGCGTGAAAGGGGTACATCTCTCTCAGGCTGATGGCACAACATCATGCACCCAGGAAGGGGGCAGTCCTGACCAGTTCGGTCCCTCTGAAGAATGGGTCATCCGAAGACAGACTCAAAAACTGTACCTGTAATATCAGATATTGAGAACGAAGATTTTGTATCGTCCATAGCGGGTTTCGTTCGGTCTGGTACGCGGCGTCTTGAACCAACTTCTGATGATGGGCGGGCCATTAATAAACCGGGCCGGACACCCCGGCGGTAAGTTTTGACTTGTTTACCTCGAAAGTTACGTTGGTAAATTTTTGGTCATAGCGTCGTATCACCGATCGACTGTGTTCGTTTATCGTACCAATTCACAAGGTCTAAGATCAAGGTTCAAGCCAGCCTCCGGGGAGGAAGAACTAAATGGCATACGGTTTGTTTCTCTCGTTCTAAATTCTCTGTGCTTACTCGACGTTGAACTTGTCTTATTGTTGATATCAGGTGCATCAGGTAATCGTGGTGGATTTGGGGGTAGAGGTGGTGCTGCGCGTGGTGGTGGTGGTGGTGGTGGACGTGGTGCTCCGAGAGGGGGTGGTCGAGGAGGTCGTGGTGCGTCTCTCAAGGTACTCTATTCCATATCTTGGCTCATATGTGCAATATAGGTGGAGGCGTACGCGGCGGGGGCGTCCAAGCTCGTGGCTGGGGTGGTGGAGGTCGCGGCGGTGGACGCGGCGCAAGTAGGGGTGGTCGTGGAGGCCGTGGAGGAGGTGGTCGTGGGGGCGCCAGGGGTGGAGCCAAAGTGATTCTCGAACCCCATCGACACCCCGGGATCTTCGTTGCCAAAGGTAAGGATCACTTGTTGGTTACAAAGAACCTTGTTCCTGGAGAGAGCGTGTACGGGGAAAAGCGGATTACGATCGAAGGAGGGGTGGATGATACCAAGGTCGAGTATCGGGTGTGGAACCCCTTCCGGAGTAAGCTGGCGGCTGGTGTATTGGGTGGGATGGATGAGATTTTCATTGCACCGGGGAAGAAAGTGCTCTACTTGGGTGCTGCGAGCGGGACGAGCGTTAGTCATGTCGCAGATATTGTGGGTCCGGTGCGTACGTTTTCCTTAGTTCGAGTTGACACTGCTAAACGTCGGCCAGGAGGGTGTTGTATATGCCGTCGAGTTCTCGGCTCGGTCAGGTCGAGACCTGATTAACATGGCCAAAAAACGGACGAACGTTATTCGTGAGTATTCTCGCTACGATTGGAATCAAGCTATTAAGGTTGGCAACCAGCAATCGTCGAGGACGCTCGTCTGCCGAACAAGTACCGTATGCTCATCTCGACTGTCGACGTCATATTTGCGGACGTCGCCCAACCAGACCAAGCGCGTATTGTGATACACAATGCGCAACACTTCCTCAAAAATGGCGGTCACGTTGTCATCTCTATAAAAGCCAGCTGTGTCGACTCAACGATTTCGCCGGACGCCGTGTTCTCGCAAGAAGTGCAGACTCTAAGATCCAACAAACTCAAACCTATCGCTCAAATTACACTGGAGCCGTACGAGCGTGACCATGCAATGGTGACCGGTAAGAATGGCCCAATTTTTGGATTGCGGGTAGTAAATTGAAATTGAATCCTTGTACAGCTCAGTACGTTCGTCATTCGTAGAGTGGTGAATGAATGAAAAATTGGTGTTGTTCATACGCATTGTTTCTAGTTGCTCTGTAGATATAGCCACAGCGCCAAAAATACTCCACGTGTACATCGTTGCCATTGTGTGAATTAGTGTGATCCCGAATCACTGTCAAACTTGAACCTAACCT
>JBBPMZ010000768.1:0-10700 GCA_038090575.1 Tylopilus cf. pernanus | reverse complement strand
ATTCTAAGTGATTTTGGATGCCCTTTGTATACATAGATTGTCAATTTTGAACAAAACCCATGGGTAACCCGTGGGTTTACCCAACCCATAGCGTACCCTCACTGACCCACAGATATACCCATACCCACGGCGTGGGTCTGGGTAAATCGTGGGTATGGGTATGGGTACGACCTCCGATACCCTGGGGTATACCCACACAGATGCCTACACGCACTCCATGATCAAGTCAGTTTTGGTCACACAGGCCACTATTGTTTGTCATCCTGTAGCATGTCTAGAAATCCTTTTATAACCGTATTTCCAGGAATCTGGAGCTGCGCCTTCTCCTTGCAGGTTAAACAGGCGAAGTTTACACCTTAGCTTTGATATCCATTCACAAGTCGAAGAATCAAAGGGCCTAGTGCTGCAGGTCAAATGCAATTTTGTCGTGCTTTCCTTATTCCTATCCACCCTCAATAACAGCTGCCTGAGAATTGACTTTACAACAGTATGTTCGAGTTCACTTTCGTGCAACCAGTTTTCTGTTGATCATGACGATTCCTTAGGCATTGGAATGAAACCTTCATATTTCTGCATACCCGATGGCAACAACTTGGTACGGATCGCCATTCCTACCTTCACCACAATGCTGAAAAACTTGACAGGAGGTGAAAAAGTGATTACAGGCATAGCGAATATTGAATGAAACGCCCCCACGGCAGGAAGGATCATGAGTGACAAGACGGGTATGGAATGCTACTGTTGGCCCACTTGATGATACACCTGGTGCACACTCATCCAGGCTATTTTTCTTGCGATTCCTTACGTTTGAACGGACCGTATGGGAGATTGGGCTACATCAACATTGAGTGAGTACTCTTTCCTCAGCGATCTATGGTCATCTATAGTGTTTAAAAGTCCGGTCCGGTCCGGTTTTTTGACCCCCAGAGCATGCAACCGGTCCAAAACCGGTCCTAGCAAGCTCCTGGAGGCCCCAGACCGCAACCGAGACCGATCAGGACCGGTCCTACCAGTCTTTTTAACCAGTTGCAACCAGTCTCGACCAAAACCGGTCCGGGACTGGTCTGCAACTGGTTTTCAGCCCTCATACTGGACATAGATAATGTAGATAGCACCCTTAGCTACACATAACTCCTATAGATCGTAGAGATCGGACCACACGATCAAGAGATATGATGCATTTTAGGGTGTATGTATGTTCAGGGGGCATATGACCCGGATTTGGCTATATCGGTTCACACAGTCCGACCCATGATTTGCATTAGTGAGATCATATGTTCTACATACTCCTGGCTACATATTATCCCTATAGAGAGTGAGGATCAGAGCACAGGGGCAGATGCTATAGCCAAATCCGGGTCAGGTGTTGAGTCAGGGGGGCATATGACTACATGCTGACCCGAATCTGGCTATAACAATTCACACAGTGGGATTCATGATTTCTACTGGTGAGAGACATTATTCTACATACTCGTAGCTACAGTTTACTCCTATGATGTGCGGAGATCGGACCACAGGATCGGAAGTTATGATCGAAACCGGGTCATATGTTGGATCAGGGGGGTACCAAAATGGATTGATCTGTATAAATTCAAATAAAATATATATAATTCTGAAAGAATTATGGGAAGTGTACATGGATAGGGGGAACATATGGGCTACATAGGGGCTACCAAAAGGACCGGTTGCGACCGGTTGTGACCAGTCTTTTGAATTTTCAGAAAGTTGGGCAACTGCAACTGGTCAGATAAATAATTCCAGGCAACTGCAACTGCAGTCCGGTTGCAACCGATCACCAGTCCGGTCCGGTTGCCAGTTGCCTGACCAGTTGCCAACTGGACTTTAAAACACTAACCCTGAACCCGCTTCAAGTTGGAAGGTGCACCACGGAAGTTTCGATGGCTTGTCTCTTGATTGAACACGGAGCTGATATCCATGTAATCACCCCGACTGGAGACTCTATCCTCCACACTACACTGAAATTGCTGTACAAGGACGATAAGTTGGCATTGTGGTTTATAAAGCTCTTCGTAGACCGTGGTTTCGATCCCCTCAAAGAGGATTCTTCAAGTTTTGAAGACTCACTCCTCCACATTGCCATCAAAAACTTTCACATCTCTGTTGTACAGTATCTTCTTTCTCTCGGTGTACGTCTCCCACCTGAAAGTCACCTTGTTGCACGGCGTCTTTGGCCCATGCTCGTTATTCCAGAATCCATAGAAATGACCTATTTCTTGATCCAAAACGGGGCTAACGTCCATCTACGCCCTCCATATGGGGAATCACCACTGCACTTCATAGTGCGATATCTGGGATCACAGTCATGGTTCGAAGACCATGCCTTGCGTGTCATAGAATTATTGCTCAATCACGGTTTTAATCCCCTCAAAATGGATTCTTTTTTCAGGAGTTCACTGATTCGCATTACTGTTGAAGAATGTCGCAGCTCTGTCACTAGATACCTTCTCCAAGTCCCTCTTGGCGTTTCCCTTCCGCCAGACATTTTACTCGTTGCGTTCATGCGAAAAGAGAATACCGAAGATATACCATTAACGGTTCGCTGTTTAATTGAAAACGGAGCTAATGTCCATGCATGCACGACGGCTGGAGACTCATTGCTACACATTACTCTACAATCCAAATTTTCTGAAGGCGACATCTTGCGAATCACAAAACTCTTGGTCAGCCATGGTCTCGATCCACTCAAGGTGGATTCTCCAGAAAAATCACTGCTTCGCGTCGCTGTCAAAATGGTTCACACATCCGAGTCTGTCATACGATATCTTCTTTCCCTCCAAATTCTTCTCCCCTCCGACATTCTTCGCGATACATTGAAGTTACGACCCATCATATGGAGCTTATGGAAAATATGATCCATCTCTTGATAGAAAATGGTGCTGATGTACACACTCGTACTCCAGCTGGAGACTCGTTACTCCACGAGTCATCCGCAATTGGACAAGCACTCTTCATTACCGAAGACTTGGATGCATTGAGAATAACAAAACTCTTGGTTAATTGTGGTTGCAGCCCTCTCCAAGTCAACTCTGACGGAAAATTACCCCTACACATCGCTGTCAAACACGGGCATGTTTCTCTTACGCGATACCTTCTCTGCCTTGGTGTTCCACTTCCACCAGACATTCTGCTCGATGCGCTTCTGAGCCACTTTAACAGACTACCGGTGGTCTCCCTTTTGATTGATCATAGAGCTGATGTTCACGCACGCACCCCAGTTGGTGAATCAGTGCTCCATATTGCATTATCACGTCCCTGGGATGAACATCTCTTACAACTTGCAAAATTCTTTGTTGATCATGGCTGTGATCCCCTTGAAGCTGATTCTCCTGGAAATTCTCTCCTTCTCATCGCCATTAAATGGGGTCTCAACTCCATTACACGATATTTTCTCTCTCTTGGTGTTTCCCTTCCACCCGACATTCTACTCGTTGCATTGCTTCGAGAACAGATCTTTGACACTGAAGATATACCATCGACAATTTGCTACTTGATCGACAACGGCGCTAACGTCTACGCATGCACTTCAGACGGTGATTCAGTGCTACACATTGCGTTACAATCCAAATTCTCTGAACACAACATCCTGCGGATCACAAAACGCTTGGTTGAACAAGGTCTCGACCCCCTCAAGATAGATTCACCTGGAAAATCTCTTCTTCGAACTGCTGTAGAGCATAGGCAGACTCTTGTCGCACGATATCTTCTTACTTTTTTTCACATTCTTCTTCCCCCCGACATTCTTCTTATCGCATTGGACCCAGACCCACTACCATCAGGATTCATCAACACTTCAATGCTCCGCCTCTTGATTGAGAATGGAGCGGACGTTCACGTCCTCACCCCAGCTGGAGATTCGTTACTCCACCTTGCATCACAATTATGGATCGAGGAAGACGCATTGAGGGTCACAAGACTTCTGGTCAGTCACGGCTGCAGCCCTCTTCAAGTCAACTGTTATGGAGAATCCCTTCTTCATACCGCTGTCAAGCATGGTCACACTTCTCTTGTACAATATTTCCTCCTTTCTCATCGGATTCCTCTTCCACCTGACATCATTTTTGTTGCGTTGAATTCACGGGTACTGCGCTTCCGTATGGACTCGCACATCAAGCTACCGATGGTTTGTCTCTTGATTGAGAGCGGTGCTAATGTTCATGCACACACTCCGGACGGGGATTCAGTACTCCACATTGCACTACAAGAATTGTGGGGCGAAGATGCCCTTCAGGTCACAAAATTACTAGTCGATCGCGGCTTCAATCTACTTCAGGCCAATTCTTCCGGTAAAACCCCTCTTTGTGTTGCCCTTAAGCGCAATATTCCCTCCGTTGTACAATATCTTCGATCACTTGGCGCTTGTGATTTAGACACGGAGCAGAGTGGCATCCGTAGCAGTTCACCAGAGTTTTTCGATGCTCGCTGTAAGCAAGCTCATTCCCCTGTGAGCAGGCTCCCGCTGATGTCGGATCTACCTTTAGCAACTCTCTCGAGTCCCACTTCTGAGTCGGAATGCGAGAAATGTGACTCGGATATTGCTGTATCCACGAATGTTACAGCCTGAGTGTTCAACATTGTGGGCGTGGGGTCCGTGCACACTCGCTATTCTACTTTGTGTCACACTGATGTGGGACTGCAGATTGGTATAAACAACGTACCTTGTTACAAGTCGTGTGCTCTCCTATGGCTATTCCCTTCCTACTTCCTTTTGTCCTTTCTCAATACTAATTGCTGCGACCATCATTTGTTGTGGTGGAATGTACTACTAGTGTCACCTTATATTGCCTCTTCCCCTGTTCGCCCACTCATACTGGGCGTTGATATTCCATTTTCCAATCATATGTCGTAGTATTCATATATGATACATTCCAATGAAATAGATCACACCCTGGCACCCTGCAAACCCCTAGGGCTAGATGGATGAGAATGGTACACATCGTGACTCGTAGGTTATATTTGCACTCAATTATAGTATACTGTCCACCAAATGCCCAGTCTGTCTCTGCAACTGTGAATTTTAGTTGATTGGATTTGGGTCACCTACTTAAATATGACAGGACCTACGTCTCGGCCAGAACGTTTTTAGAAGTCCACATCTCAATCTGCGACATTAAAGGTTAGGAGGCGATGCACGTGAGTAGTAGGGTGAGCGGGGTACTACTACGGGCTGCATTCTTGTACGGATCGTACTTGCCCCCACTGGCAGAAGTACTTAGTATCGTCGTGATAACCGGAGGATCCACGTTGATCCTGCGGTCTGGGGATATGAGATCTGACTTATCAGTGTTTCAACCTGAGAATTAATCTGGGGGGGACCCATTGCGCTCTCATCCTGATCAAACTTTTACATTACCGTGACTTCTGACTTTCTGTTTTGTTTCGTTCCTTTGCTTGTGCTCGCTGTATCTAAGTGTTACTGTCATGTTTACCTCTCACCCCTCCCCTGGCTTCCTCTTTCGCACGACGCTGTGAATTGATGTACAGGTCGATATATTCCTATTTTGTAGGTCCTGTATGTCTCTCGAATATCAGCTGCCCACCCCATCAAACGCCAGGGAAAACATGAGGTTTGGAGAATTTAGCTGATTCCCAAGCCCCGCCAGAACACATCCAATCTGCGCCCACATTGAATGTAACAGCGCCAGTCCGTCCAACACGAATAGCCCATCGGCGCACCAAAATAGAAATGGAAGTTTTTGGAAGTACGTCTTCTCGGATGTACACCTTAAGGGGACAAACGAGGAAGAGTAATATCGTGACACACTCAAAATTTGGATCGACTCTGTTATTTATCAATGGAAAGAAACGTCACTATACGGAGCATTTTGTACTCAAATCGTTCGTAGACCTGCTGAGATGACTATGCGAAGAACTTGTTCGCGTGTCCAAGGAAAGATATAAAATACGACATCCAAGCATGATGAGAAGGATGGTTTGAAGCGAGTTCCAGACAGATTTAGAAGTCCTTGGGAGGAAGGCTTATTTGTGAAGACTCGAGTAAGGTTGTCTGAAAATGAATTCTTCATCGACTAAGAGTAGGAGACCATGTCTACGGTACAGAAGATGATGGGTGTGGCTGTCCTGCTGAAGGAAGATGGCTGGTTCGTGTCCAGATAATATTCGAGAAGACATGTGAACACTCGACGTTGGGGAAGACACAGCTGACTTTGAGGCATCCATGACACGCACATGTCGAAAATAGCTGCATTCAATACCTTTCCGAGTATGTCAAAGCCACTGTGCGAAAGAGACGCAGCGCGTCTGAATGCAAAAACAGAACCTTGACGCGATTGGAGTAGATTTGGAGGAACGTAGAGATACGAGTTGGCAATGCGATCTCTGCACAACGATACGTAAGTAAGAAAATGCCAAAAGATATGATCACGGATTGGACAGAATATCGTTTTCAGTGGTACATAAAATAGGCGCCGAGAACACAAGGTACAACATAGAAAAATTGTTGAAAGTTACGCACCCTCACCTGCACCTCTCTTCTCTACGCTTTCGAACCTGAATTACTACTACAGAAGATGTCGGGCCCCGAGGAAGGGTTAGAGTATGCAAGATGAAAAAATGCCTGTGGCCCTTGACACAGGAAATGATGATTATGTTTGAGTAGTACATTAGAGCGTACCTTCTGACTGAAGTCCGGGTGTGATTTGATGATTTAACTTGCTGACAAGGCAGAAACCGCCAAGTCGACAGAAAATAGACACGAATGCAGCATCTCGATATCATCCGTGGCAGAGAAGATGGAGCGAGTGACTGGGACACGGAGAAGATGGAAAGCGATGCTCGCCAAAGTCACGGATGGGTGTGTTCACATCGCGACGACGCAAGAAGCAACGTAGATGGTAGGCATGGCCTGAAACCTGTCATTTCGCCGGTCCCATTGCCAGGGCCGTCTGGTACTGTACCGCTGCTGTGACATCCGGCCACTCCATCCCAGGATGAAAAAAAGTGCCCACTGGGTAGACGAGACAAGTATGTGAAAGTGTTGAAACAGCAAGCGTGGGAAACCTGGGGTTGAACCCTTTCGATCTGCTTGTCGCCCGCCTCTGTGATACCCTCCAATCTCAGCAACGACCCGAAGTGCTGGGCACCGCAGCAAGGTGCACAGTTGTCGACAAGGATGCTCCATTTTCACCCTTCAAATTCACCCCTCCATAGGACCTCGTCTTTTCATCAGCACACCCACCACTCTCGCTCACGCCCACCTCACTCTATCCAGACGGTTCTATTGCCTCCATACGGAGGCGCAAACACGCTTTGTTCCTGGTGTGCTCGTCCTCTCCCTGGGCATGCACGAAGCACAGAACATGACATTGCGTGGTCCCCTGGTCAGCCTAACACGGATATAGAATGCAAACATGTCGAGGAAGAACGCACCAGGACATAGAGTCAAGTGCAGGAGTTGCGCATGCAGCGAGCCCAACATCAACCGTATCGCCGTCGTTCTGTATAATGGTACTTGTACTGTCTGGTCTTCCATTATATGATCCCATTCTGGATGCTCGACAGTTGTTTATCCTGAGACAAAGCAGTTTCAATTCAAGGGTGGTCCCTGGTTGTCCTCAGTCCTGTCACTCCGGTAGAGTCGAACGAGTTCGTTCGCAGGTAATTTGGCTTTTTCTGATGCTGATCTGTGAGTCGTTTTGAGTTAGCTTACAAGACATCCGGCATGAATCTGCCGTCAAATACTATACTTCCTGCTCGAAACGCATCCGCCGCAAGCATAACTGATATTCCTAGATCTTGTGAGTCATGTACTGATCATCGATTGTGATCCACGCATTACCATGCCTACAGGATGTTTGTTACTGTGTTCGGCTCTACTGCTGTACTCCCCCTCGAACGAAGCGATGAGTGGAGCCAAGGTACTTGCGTCAACTTCAAGGTGAGACCCACATAGGAAGAATTGCTAAGAGCCCTCATGTGCATCGGCAGATCACAAAACTCCGTCTCCAACAACGAGCGAGGGCATCACGGTCGTTAACCTGAAAGAATCTGATTCGATTCGTACGTGCTAGTAGCATGATAAACCCTGACTACCTTTTTGCAGTAGATACCTTGGTGGTGCTTTGGACGACATACGTTCACGTAGTACCCCGAGGCCTTTGGTTCGACACTGGAGTCTGCGCGGAGAACAGCCTGAGCACAGCTTGAAATGGAGCAGTCTGGGAATGAGAAGATGTCTAGATATACTTCGTGACTCATCAGAAGTGAGATGCACTAATAAACAGATGAATTGCTAAACCCGTGTCTGCAACGTGCCAGCTCCATTCCAATACCAGGGTTGTCTTATAATGACTGCTTCGAGGTTGGCTGTTGATTCGCCACCGATGCATCGTGTCCCGGTACTGTCGGCGTCAGGTGACGGTCGTGGTCTCAGAAGATCTCCGGCAGTGAGTAGCGTAGAAAAACGGGTTGCGCAGCCCAGGAACGGGTCTGGAAATGATGGCTGAAATGTCACTGAAGGCTACGACGCCAACTTAGGCATGAGAAGCAAACCCTAGAGTGATTTTAATAATACCTGGAAATGAAAAGCGCTCCCCGAGAGGAAGATCCGACCGGCCCGAGGCAGAGAGTGGCTGTGCTCTACGGCAAGTATTTGAAGTACCTCCGATTTTCTTTCTGAACCCACCATCGCGCGCCATGGAGCTTTCTCGAAATTTTCTTCTTGAAATTTCATCTGCTTCGCAACGAGTTGTCACCGCTGTCAGCAGCTATGCCCGGCGGAAGGGATTGCGTTGTGTTTCACCCACTCACATCCAACTCGAGCGGGACATGCATAGAATATCAATTGCATGCGATCTACTTGCAGACTTTCTCAGAAAATTGTCTCGTTTGGAGTCTCCCGGAATTGACATCACATTGCATGACTGGCTCTGTACCGAAGAACCACGAGTCTGCATGGGCACGTTGACTGGGATTATCAACTTACTCCAGGAAGATACACCCTCTCGAGTTATGTTCAACTCTTGGCGGCTCGGAGGGCAAGTGACGCAAGTGACGCAGGATAGGATCGGAGAGGCCGCCGAACTGCTAAAATTGCGCAAGAGCTACTTCCATTTTCTGTTTTCGATTGAGGCCTTGTGAGTTTTTTGGGTATATGTTAGGGAACGCGAGCATAACACTTACTCAGAAACAACGAGCGAGATGCTCAGCAACAGGGGGGTGTCCCTCAACTAGGACACCAAATCAAGCATGAACCTGAGATCCGCAGTGAGAGTTCTGTGGCACCCGCTCAGTTAACTATCGGGTAAGTCGGATTCCACTGGCACCACAGATAACCATCCTCTGATCAAACTTAGTACAATAATACCAAACTCGCCTACACAGGAAAATTCCGAAGACTCTGATGAGATTTCTGAACGTGACGTTGACAGGGTGGATGGGTGGAGGAAGGAGAGGGAAAAGCGGAGGGAAAACGGTAAATCACTTGGTCGACTTGCAACTGTATGTGGTTGACTTACGGGCATTTTTCGGTGTTCTTAGCAAAGAAACGGAAAGAGATCTTGGAGTGGCTGGACAAGTTGAATTGCACAGAAAAGCAAGACATGACTTTGAAACTTCGTCAACCCGACACGTGCAAGTGGCTGTTCGACACAGCTCAGTACAACGTGTGGCGGAACAACGAGACCTCGTGTTTGTGGCTGCGAGGCAAACGTGAGACTTGCGATCTAGTATCGTATTCTTTGCTGATGCTCCCGATGATCATAGCCGGTATGGGAAAATCAGTATTGGCGTACGTGGAAAGCCTACATAACTGAGTAGTCTGACTAACTCCACTTTCAGATCATCCGTCATTGAATCCCTCAAGAGGGAAAGGGGGACTCTCGCCTTTTTCTATTGTGATTTCCGGAACGGCCGTTCGACAAACGCTTCGGAAGTATTTCGTTCGTTGCTTTCTCAGCTCTTAGATCAAAGTTGGCGCAATGAGAATGGCCTCTCCAGCTTGATGGGTGATCTCCTGTCTGCAAAAGACAGGGGTGAGGTCACACGGAACAGCATTGTGAAATTCGCCGAGTTCGTTTCCAGGATCGCAGGGTTATTCGTGCCCAAACCTTGGGTTGTTGTGGATGCACTTGACGAATGCAAAGATGTTGAACGCCTTCTCGATGGTCTCGTTGCTCTGAAGGGTCACGTGCAACTTTTTGTGACTAGTAGACCATTGCAGGCCATTAGAAGCAGGCTTTCTAACTTCCCGGTTATCTCAATGGATGACATGGCGGGACAATTGTTTGCGGATATTGCATTACACGTCACCCGAGAACTTACCAATCGCAGAAGGCTGAGAGGCCTTGACGCGAACATCAAGACAGATATTTGTACCGTCTTATGCCATATGGCACACGGGATGTAAAGGCAAAAATTCCGTCACACTCCCGAAGCTAACTGTGGATACTGTAGGTTCCGGTGGGTGGAGTGCTCCATCGATTCACTCAACCGATGTGTCACTCTTCAAGGAGTACGGAGGGCGCTCCGCGACCTTCCCAAAGGGCTCGAGGAAGCATATAGGAAGACCCTTCTTGAAATCAATGCTGCGACCGAAGAGGGAAAGCTTGCTCTGCGTGCCCTAATCTGGCTCGTTGCGGCAGTACGGCCACTAAGGATACAGGAACTCATGGAGGGCCTTTCGATTGACCTCGAGAAGCGGGAAATACGTTCCGGCTTAGGAC